>JARYGA010058571.1:0-32636 GCA_030545235.1 Helianthus tuberosus | reverse complement strand
AAGAGATAAGACTACTCATTATTTATATATTTTACTTTGATTTTATAATTCCAGTTCCAAACCATGCGTTATATTTTTGTTTGGATTAACTGTAAAAAGGAGCGATCGACTGAAAAAATGGCGAGGATAAAAAAGATTTATTTATTTCGTTTTTCAATATAAAATTGAGATGAAAAGACCATTTTGCCCTCATGTGAGAGGCACGTAGTAAGACTTAACCAGAAAAAACTTAACTAGGTTAGGCTAAATGACATAAAATGTTAAAAACCGGTAAGATAAATACTTCCGCTAAGTTTTAAAGTTGTCACCTTTGCTCTAATTTTCTAAAAATTTTATATTGATGCTTGTTAACTTACTATTTATCACAGGTTTACGTCTTTGCCGCAACGCGGGGTTAAAAAGTTCCGGAAATGGGGTAGTTGAAAACAATGCTAAAGTTGGTGTTGTTCGACCGGCTAAACCCTATCTATAGGCTAGAACCTCAAACATTTGATGATGATGATGAATCGCACAAATTCTGTTCTTCATGCTTTCATTAAATTCAGAGGTAATTCTGTTACCAACTACCCTTTCTTATCTTTCCAGTTAGGTTTACAATACGGTACTCACTCGCATGTTTCTTCTTTGATTCATAAAATTACCAACTTGAATGATGCACTCAAACTGTTCGATGAAATGTCACAGAGACGCCCTTTGCCATCTATTGTTATGTTCACTCAGTTGTTGAATGTTGTTACTAAAATGAAACATTTTCCCTCTTCTCTTCATCTTTTCAACCAAATGTGTTCTCTTGGTGTCCCTGTTAATGAATATTCTATGAGCATTGCAATCAAGTGTTGTTGTCGCACCAAAGACTGTTTCACAGTCCTAGGAAGCTGCTTTAGGCGAGCTATTCCACCCAATGTCTTCATATTTAATGCACTCTTAGACGGACTCGTCCTTGAAGATGAGATTCTTGAAGCGGAGAATCTAACAAAAACTTTGTGAACCTGATGTAGTTACTTACAACACAATGATTAAAGGACTTTGCAAGTTCGGTAATAACGTTACAGCAGTTGCTTTGCTCAGGCTAATGGAAAAAACAAACTGCAAGCCTGATATTTTTACATATAACACCATCATTGATAGTCTTTGCAAGGATAAACTGATTGATGATGCTTTCAAGCTCTTTAAAGAAATGGTATTTGAAAAAGGCATTTTACCAGATGTCATCACCTACAACACTTTAATTCGTGGCCTTTGTAACTTAGGTCGTTGGGATGAGGCCTCAAAGCTGCTAAAAGAAATGGAGGATGAGAACATTTCTCCGGATGTGCAAACCTTTACTGCATTAGTTGATGTATTTTGCAAGGAAGGTAAAGTAAAAGAAGCTGAGGCTGTTATCAACATCATGGTTGAGAGAGGTGAGTTTCCGGACATAGTGACATAAAACTCACTTATTGATGGTTACTGTCTGCGAGGGGAAATGATCAAAGCAAGGGAGATTTTTTATTCAATGACACTTAGAGGTCTCGTTCCTAATGTTGTTACTTACAGTAGCTTATTGAATGGGTATTGCAAGAATCGCAACATAGAAGAGGCGATGCAAATGTTTCGTCAAATGACCCGAAAAGTTTTAAAACCCGATGTGGTCACTTACAACACCATGTTACAAGGATTGTTTCAGGTTGGGCGTTGTGTAGCTGCACGCAAACTCTTCGATGAGATGCATGCACAAGGCCTAATTCCAGACCACTGCACGTATCGAATAGTTTTAGACGGTCTTTGCAACAACCATCTAGTAGAAGATGCACTCTGTTTGTTTCATTTGTTGGGTGATTCAAAACTTAATTCTGATATTTTTGTGCACAGTATCCTCATTGACGGAGCAGGAAAATGTGGGAAGTTTCACATTGCAAGGAATCTTTTCCATGAATTCATAGATAAAGGCTTGCAACCTGATGTTCATACGTATACTGTGATGATTACTGCTTTTTGTCAGGAAGGTATACTGCAGGATGCAAAACACTTGTTTCTTAAAATGGAAGAGAGTGGCTACCCACCAAATAATGTTACTTATTGTGTTCTTCTCCAAGGATATCTAAAGAACAAGCATTATGATGATGTAGAGATGCTTTTACAGGAAATGGGTGATAGAGGTTACTCACTTGATGCTTCAACTTTATCACTATTTATAGATCACATCGCAGCTGGTTTACTAGATAGAAGTATGCTTAAATTGTTAAGTAAGTTTGTGCCAAAATAATTATTGGACGATCCTAGGTTGTGTGACTGGGAGTGAAACTGAGATAGTAATTGTGGGATGAAAAATGAAGATTATAACTTGCAAAATGTGGAAAGTAGACATCTCCTTCAAATTCCATTCCATTTGGTCTGCTTGTGTTTGGTCCTTAGACATGTGGTCTTCATGTGTTTGGTCATTAGACATTTTCAGTATAACGAATTCACAATGCTTACACCTTTGTGTTTGTTGTAGTTTAATGATGTTTTTCTTGTTTCATGAATACCAGCTGTAACATGTGCTTTTGCTTCTTGAGACATGATATTTCACATTTTATCGACTTGATATTTCACATCTTATCAACTTGCTGTTTTTTTGTTTTACATGATATGCATTCCTTGGTTAGATGTATAATTTGTTTATTTTATTTTGTTAACAAAGATAGAATGAGGTTGGTTATATAAATGTTTGGATAGAAGGTGATGATTGTATCATAGAGGAGGCATTGTTATGGTTATGGTCGACAGTTTACATGTCTCATTGATTGGACAATATCTACTCACTGATTTCATAACTTACAGTCTTACATACTTGCATTTGTTATAGTCAAGTGATGTTCTACCAATTGTATGGATATCAATTGTTTCGTATTCTCTTTGTTTTAGTGCTGGTTTGAGTTTGCTATGTACAGAGTGTATGTCAGCTTGATAACAAGGTTTTTTTACTATTAATTTTATGGATATAAACTGTTTGTTATCAAAGCATTGCTTCTGTTGATTAACCTGCACATGCTTTGTTGTATCTGCACTCTGAATTACCGGATTCACTTTGATGGTTGCGCATTGTTCCCTGGGTGCTGCGGCTCGTGATCGTAAGTAACAAACATACTATAATGCTTTCATATTCTTTGCATGTAATCATAGTTGTCAATATATGTCTGCATGATATCATGGTAAGGTCAGAGCAGTCATTGATTCCTTAAGGGAAGCAGGTGTCAAGTTGCTTTAATTTTTCTTTTTGTTATAATAATAATATATGTAAGGGGCCCGTTTGTTTGTGTGCGTAACGACATTGTACTGTACAATGCTAAATTGCGTCCATGGGGTCGTAGGATGACTCGGGGTTGATATGTTGTCCGCTGAATTCTGTTACATGACTTTTTATTTGCACATGCTTTAGAGAGATTAGAGTTGTAATTTTTAACGTGTTTGTATGAATACGGGTCGATTTGGGATGTGTTTGGTTGATAACGGGTCAAATTTGAAACCTTAGCTAAAGGCCTAAAAGTATATTGTTTGTTTGGTTGATAACTAGTGTTAAAGCCTATGATATAACTTGAAATATTAATAGAATTATTATTTTTATTCTATTAATAGAATTATTATTTTTATGTTAATTATTAAAAAATAAATAAGAAAATATTAGATGAACTTTATGCTTTTATTTGATCAAAATCTTTAGGTTATTAAACGATCAAAATAAACTTTAAACCATTTGGAAAAATTCAGATATTCAAGGTAAAATATTGTTAATAAGATAGAAATGGAAAGAAAAATGCAAAATAAGACGAAAGACAAAGAGCAACACCATTTTGATAGGGGTGAAAACGAGACGAGCGGCTCGCGAGCTACTCGAGACCGGCTTAAAAAAAAAGCTCGAAACGAGTCGAGCTTATCGAGACCGAGCCGAGCTTGAGCCTAAAAAAAACTCGTTTATTTATCGAGCCCGAGATCGAACCTGACATGTGAAGCTCATGAGGCTCGTCAAGCCTTATCAAGCCTAAGTGTAAACGAGCCGAGCTTATTTAAACTTGTTTATTAGCCGAGTTTGAACCTAAAAATAAGCTTGTTTACTAAATGAGCCTGAGCTTCGCGAGCCTAAAAGAGTTTATTATTTATATTATTTTTATTTAATATATAATAAACGAGCCAAGCTCGAGCTTGAGAAAATACGAACGACCCGAACTCGAAATTTGAAAACAAAGCTTGAACCGAGCCGAGCTTGAGTTCGGGGTCGTCTCGACTGGTTTGCACCTACAATTCTGATTTTTTAGGCAAATAGAAAGATAACATTTTGACTGTTAGGTTAACGTTTCTTTGTCGGAGACGGCGACAATGTTGAATCGCAGGCTTTCATAAAATGCAGTGGTAATAAGTCCTTCATTTTTCGTTCAAAAACCCTTCACTCAAGTGTCTCCTCAAATCGATCTATGATTGGGAAAATTACCAACTTGAATGATGCACTAAACCTGTTCGATGAAATGGCACACATCCAGTCTTTGCCATCTGTTGTCAAGTTCACTCAATTGTTGAATGTTGTTACTAAAATGATTAAAGGGCTTTGCAAGTTCGGCAATAACGTTACAGAAGTTGCTTTGCTGAGGCTAATGGAACAAACAAACTGCAAGCCTAATAGTGTTGCATACAACACCATCATTGATAGTATTTGCAAGGATAAAATGATAGATGATGCTTTCAAGCTCTTTAAAGAAATGTTTTTTTTTTTTTTCACAAAGGCATTCTACCAAATGTCATCACATACAACTCTTTAATTTGTGGCCTTTGCGAAACAACATGTGCGATGTGCGGAATTCGTGTACGTGCGTGGACCGAACACAAGAATGTAATATAATATGATTCTATAGAAAGATATTACAACGTACAAGCAACGTGAATCACCTTACTACT
The DNA here is from genome assembly GCA_030545235.1 of Helianthus tuberosus. NCBI lineage: Eukaryota > Viridiplantae > Streptophyta > Magnoliopsida > Asterales > Asteraceae > Helianthus > Helianthus tuberosus. The sequence goes on along the minus strand of JARYGA010058571.1, from coordinate 27,728 downwards.
TTCTCTCTCTATTTTCTTTCTCTAACTTCAAAGCTCCAAGATCACCAAATGCCAAAAGTCCTAAATGACTAGCCTTAGCCTCCTATTTATAGGCAAGGCTCTAAGAGAGAGTTCTAAGTAATTACAATAATGTCACCTTGACTATCTCCTATATTTTTCACTATAAAACTATAACTTGTACTAATTTCTGCTACGAACTGGATTGACGGAGGCGATCCTCAAAGTTGCTTAAAGAAATAGAGGATGGGAGGATTTCTCTAAATGTGCAAACCTTTAATGTATTACTTGATGCTTTTTTCAAGGAAGGAAAAGTAGAAGAAACAGAGGCTGTTATAAACCTGGTTTGCCCGAACCGTGCAGGTTAAGAACTGACTTCATCGGTGAAATCCCCGACCCTATCTAAATCGATTTGGGTCGGGCCCAAAACCGGTCTGGCCCAAACCATTTCCAAAACCGTTTTTTAATTAAACCATTTAATTTAAAACAAAGAGTTAAATGCCTAGTTGATCCCTATTGTTTGCTAATATTGCAGACTTGGTTCCGGTGGTTCAATAATTACACACTTGATCTTGATGGTTGTAATTTTTGCACTCGGGTCGGGTGATCCTTATCACTAACCTATGTTAAATATCTCAGTTAGGTATGTGTTAAATTACTATATTACCCTTAATAATTTAAAAAATAAAAAGAGAATGAGCTCACCCCCTCATCATCTTCTTCTTCCTAACCCCCCCCCCCCCCCCCCCCCCCTCTTTAAACCCACCACCACCACCACCACTTCCACCTTCAACCCCCGACCACCACCACCTTCAACCCTGCATTTAAGTAGAGGCCACCACTACCCAACACCTTCTTCTACTTCTCAACACCACTACCCACTTCCACCTCCAACCTAAATCCACTTCAAAACTTCATCCATTGTCTTTTGGCTACACTTGTCTTTTGTTACTCCAGACCCACTCACACCGCCAACGCCTGTACTGGTCCTAATATACTAACACAAATAAATTCATTTCAATTTCACAAATTTCACCATTGTTATCAGTTATTATTTATTAGTTATCAAATTCATCGAATAGAGAGATACTCTGTTTTACACAGTTTCACACATAAGCCCAAACTAATATGTTTTTTAGGTAAATTTCATCATATAACTAACAAACTCAAGTAAATCATATCAATTGAATTTCAAAACAATTCATTCAGAACATTCGCCATTATTATTGATTATCCCACACATCAAAATCATTAACAAATTGAAATGATTGAAAAAGAACACAGAGCTTCATAAAAATATGAAATTACTCTGTTTTTTTAATAAATTTAATTGGATAACTAACGAAATTAACAAAACCCAGATGAAATCTTTATTAAACATGACTCAATTACTAACATAAGAAGGAAATGATGACCATCATCATGTTAATCAAATCAATTTATAAGCTCTTTTTAAGTGTTTAGATTAGCTTATAGCTTATTTTCAATCATTTGCTCTTACACAAATAAGCTTATTCAAATAAGCTAAAAAACCATCTTCAAATAAGTTTCTTCAAATTAGCTTATATAAACTAATAAGCATAAGCTTAAAAAGCTAAACCAAACACCAAGTTAAGCTTATTTTGTAAAAAAAGGAGCTAAAAAAGCTATAAGTTTTGTTAAAAAAAGATAGGCCAAACACCCCGTTAGGCAAAAAGATGAAGAAATAAGTTAGCTGAATTGATTCATTACCGAATAAGATAAAAAAGCTTCCCGAAATTTGTTAATCTAATCAAATAATCACTTTATTACATTATTCTTTCATGAAGTTGCAACTGTACTTATACGAGAATTAATGGGGTCCATGTGTCCCAATCGGAAATTATGGGTTTTAGCGTGGAGGCGGAAGTGGATTTGGGGTTGAGGTGGAGATGCGCGATGGTGTGGAGAAGAAGGAGGTGTGGGGTAATGGTGGGGGTGGGCCCACTTGAATGATTTATCTTTGGAGGTAGTGGTGGTGGGTTGAAGGTGGAAATGGTAGTGGTGGTGGGTTTAGAGACAGAATGGGGTAGGAAGAAGAAGAAGATGAGGTGGTGGACCCATTTCTTTTTGTTTTTTTAATTATTAAGGGTAATATAGTAATTTAACACATACATAACTGAGATATTTAACATAGGTTAGTTACATAACTGAGATATTTAACATAGGTTAGTGATAAGGATCACTCGAGTACAAAAATTACAACCATCAGGATCAAGTGTGTAATTATTGAACCACTAAGACCAAGTCTGCAATATTAGTAAACCATAGGGACTAACCAGACATTTAACTCTAAAACAAATATAAACAACTAAAAATACGTTTTTATTATTACTTAAAATCTTTTAAAAATACAAATACCTAAAAAAACATATCTATTAATACTTAAAAACTTACATAAATATTATAAAATTAATTAAAGCCGATGTCGACTATAAACTTCCAAATTTCTAACTTAGTAAACCGCCTTCCATCAACTCGTGCTTACTCGGCACATGATTCTTCAACAGCAAGTCTCATCGTTTTGATCGTCAGCCAAATTGTTTATCCATCTACACTAGATTCTGTAAAATCTTTTAAGCATTGACGACATCATCTTTGAAAATATTTAATCCTTTGTACGCTCGATTGCGAAACTCATTTCCTCGTCAAATCTATCCTTGACGCGATCCCAAATTTTAGTACTAAATCTATCCCTTGTACCCCTCGTCTAAGTATAAGGTTAGTCAAAAAAAAAAAAAAAAAGATATTGATTCCATTTTGATTTTTAAGAAATACACATACAACAATAACAATAAGGACATGCTTTCCAACATTTGATAGTTAGGTTGAACTTGAAACATCAACTCCGTTTCGACACTGAACGAATCGACGATCATGAATCTCACAAATTCTCTTCTTATCAAATTTAGAGGTTATTTTATCACCACACCCTTCCTTCTTCACTCTAATTTCTCCACAAATCGATCCATGCTTTATAAAATCACCAACTTGAATCATGCACTCAACCTGTTCGATGAAATGTCACACACCCGCCCTCTTCCATCTGTTGTTCAGTTTAATCAGTTGTTGACCGCTGTTACTAAAATGAAACGTTTTTCTACCTCTCTTCATCTTTTCAACCAAATGTGTTCCCTTGGTGTCCCTGTTAATGAATATTCTATGAGCATTGCAATCAAGTGTTGTTGCCAGTTGTATCGCACCAAAGACGGGTTTGCAGTCCTAGGGTGTTGCTTTAGGCGAGCTATTGAACCTGATGACTACATATTTAGTGCACTCTTAGACGGACTCGTCCTTGAAAATAGGATTCTTGAAGCAGAGATGTTATTCAAGAAGCTCATCAAACAAAAACTTTGTGAACCTGATGTGGTTATGTATAACACAATGATTAAAGGCCTTTGCAAGTTCGGTAATAACGTTACAGTAGTTGCTTTGCTCAGGCTAATGGAACAAAAAAATTGTCAGCCTAGTGTTGTTACATATAGCACCATCATTGATAGTCTTTGCAAGGATAAACTGATTGATGATGCTTTCAAGCTCTTTAAAGAGATGGTATTTGAAAAAGGAATTTTACCAAATGTCATTACCTACACCTCTTTAATTCGTGGCCTTTGTAACTTAGGTCGTTGGGATGAGGCCTCAAAGCTGCTAAAAGAAATGGAGGATGAGAACATTTCTCCAAATGTGCAAACCTTTAATGTATTAGTTGATGCTTTTTGCAAGGAAGGTAAAGTAGAAGAAGCTGAGGCTGTTATCAACATCATGATTGAGAGAGGTGAGGTTCCAGACATAGTGACGTACAGTTCACTTATTGATGGTTACTGTCTTCGAGGTGAAATGATCAAAGCAAGGGAGATTTTTGATTCAATGACACTTAGAGGTCTCGTTCCTAATGTTGTTACTTACAGTAGTTTATTGAATGGGTATTGCAAGAATCTGAATATTGAGAATGCTGTGCAAATGTTTCATGAAATGACTGGAAAAGGTTTAAAACCCGATGTAGTCACTTACAACACCATGATACAAGGATTCTTTCGGGTTGCACGTTGTGTAGATGCACGCAAACTCTTTGATGAGATGCATGCACAAGGCCAAATCCCAAACCAATACACTTATCGAATAGTTTTAGAGGGCCTTTGCAACAATCGTCAAGTAGAAGAGGCTCTCTCTATTTTTCATTTGATGGGTGATAGCAAGCTTAATTCTGATATTGCTGTGTACAATATCCTCATTGATGGTGCAGGAAAATGTGGGAAAGTGGATATTGCGAGGGTTCTTTTCCAAGGTCTAATTGACAAAGGCTTGCAACTTAATGTTCGTACATATAACGTGATGATCAGTGGTTTTTGTCGGGAAGGTCAGTTGGGGGAAGCAAAGTTATTGTTTCTTAAAATGGACGAGAGTGGATGCCCCCCAGATAATGTTACTTACCGTGTTTTTCTCCAAGGATGTCTAAAGAACAAGCACTATGATGATGTAAAGATGCTTTTAAAGGAAATGGATGGAAGAGGTTACTCACTTGATGCTTCGACTTTATCATTATATATAGATCAGATAGCAGCTGGTTCTTTAGATAGAAGTATGCTAAAGTTGTTAGGTAAGCTTGTCTCAAAAGAATTAATGGACCATCCTAGGTTGTGCACCTGGGAGAGAAACTGAAATAGTATATGTGGGATAAGAAATGGAGACTATAACTTGCAAAACGTGGAAAGTGGGAATCTCTGCTTAATTCTATTTGGTGTTCATGTATTTGGTTGCTTGACATGTGGTTTTCATGTGTTTGGTCATCAGACATTCTGCATTTAATGAATTCACATCTGTGTTTGTTGTAGTTTTGTGATATTTTGCTTGTTGATGAAAGTTACCTGCAATATCATTGTCTTGAGACATGATATTTCACAGTTTATCAATTTTATTTGCTAGTTTGAGTTAAATACAATATTAGCCATTATCTTTGTGCTGCTGGCTAACATTGCTTCTGAATTCTCATCATCATTGGCGAAGCTTTGAAGGGGCGGGAGGGGGCGGCCGACCCCCCGAACTTTTCGCGCTCAGTAGTGGAGAGCATGTAGTTTTCGTATAGAAATTTTTGGGTATATCCGTTTTCGACCTTTATAGAAATTTTTAGGTCCGGTGACTTCCGCCCCCGGTCGGAAATCTCAAGCTTCGCCAGTCATCATTCATAAGCAAGATGTCTGAAAAGATACATGAATGATGAGAATTTAGAAGCAATATTAGCCAGTCATGCTTATGTTGCAAACCCAACAATGATGTGCTTCCCGGTGCTATAAAAAATGCAGATATTTCTAAAATCTAGTCACTTCCTAAAGGTTAACTTTTGATATTTTACTAACGGTTTGATAATATTGTAGCAAGCCGAATGTTCATGTGTTGATAACCGATTTGGTAGTGCAAATCGGGCCAGGTTACGAGAGGACGAACTGCTGCAATGTGCATAAAAATAAACACGTCGCAACGATATATTCTCGGAACTTTATAAAGATAGTATATGTCGCTAATTTATTAAACAAAAAACTAAATGTGGGGTTACTTTGATAACATTTACGTTTGTGCTTCGGTTACTTGTATATTACTACTCACAACACGGTTTCGGGAAAAAATTATATTGAGACGTAGATAAAGATAGGATTGTCGCGACAATAAACTCTTAATTTCATAAAACGTCGTATATTAAAACTTAAAAAAAAACTAAATATACTTAAAATTAGTTATAATAATAAAATAAACTACAACTTTAAAAAATTGTAACGTAGCGTTTGGTACGAAAGAATATAAGGTGAAATGGAATGAAAAGAAACATGTTTGGTTATCATGTAGTAATGAAATGGAGCATTCCAAATGAATGTACTCCTTCCAATTATAACAATTTTCATTCCTTTGTCAGGGATGTTTTTTTTTTCATTCCTTCAAGTAATAAAAAGAAATATATTATTATTCTATTTATATTATTATATTTAAACGAGCTAGAAGCTTCACCACCGGAACTTTAAAATATCAACAACGAAATATAGTAGATGCTATTTTTGACATACCTAAAGTGGAATAATATTATTATAGGTTCTGGTATCTATTTGAGGAAGTCATATGTGGTTTTGCTTGTGCTTTACAAACTAAGGGTACTCGTTTCGTTCTTTTGAAATTCCCAATCTTTACTCGTGCGTACTTACAAGAAATCGCAAACGCAACTACTGTGAGTATACTTGACCCATTTTACTGTTTTTCACACTTTTGGGTGTAACATGTTTCTATATACAAAACACACTTAGTATACATACTCTTATGCAAATACACAACTAAACAATCCAATACATGCTTACTATTTGTTATGCTTGATGAGTGTTTTCTGGGTGATGCTTATGTGATGAACTTGTCATTAGCTTCGTACAAGCCTCCACTTAACATGTATAGCGCTATAGGAGTAACGCACCGCCCGTATTCTTGAGGTCATGTTAAGATATCATTCATGCATTCTTGCTACTTGCGTAACAGAGGGTTGACTTGTAAATTGCATGCCAGTTTATACGTTAATCTTGATAACTAGGTTTGTCATGTGCATTGTTCATTATCATTTCTTTTATACTATTATGCTACTACACCAAACTTGTATACTCGCCAATACTTTTGTATTGAACTACACTTTTAAAACACGTTGCAGGTTTTGAGATGATATTGATGATGCATGGCACATAGTAGGATGTCTAGATACACATCTAAATTTTGTATTCTTATTGTATTGTAACTCTTGCATCTCATGTTGTTGTATTTGATTTCAATCCTCACTACGATGTTTCCGCCATCGGTTGGGGTGTGACATCAGCTTCCCAGTCACGCTGTCTGATGGGAAACATTCAAGAACAACCAATGTAAACTTCATGGTTATGCCGGTCAAATCAAGGCACGATGTCTTGATCGGTAGAGAAACTCAGGGTCAAATGAGCATGGTAACATCCACCCCACACTCAGCAATCGGTTTCCCGACGGAAACAGGGGTGGCAATTATCTACTCAAAGAAAGAAGTCATGGCAGCTAATGAAGCTCGATCGGAAAAGGCCAGCAAGGTTACACATCCAACAGAACCAGAGAAGTGGGTCTTGAATCGCAAGTACCCAGAGCAAACGGTGACCATCGGTCACGCGATATCTCCAAACATCAGAACGTTTTTAAAGCAACTGCTCTCCAGGAATATGGATATATTCGCCTGGACACCATCAGACATGACCGGTGTCCCGCGCGACATCACTGAGCATTGCCTAAATACTTTCCCATCGGTTGAGCCAAAGGTGCAACGAAAGCGCAACCTTGGGTCCGAAAAGACCAAGGCAATGAACGAGCAAGTCTGTGAGTTGTTGAAGGCCGGTATCCTGCGCGAGGTGCGCTATCAGACCTGGGTCGCAAACCCAGTTATGGTCGAGAAGTCTACTGGAGGGTGGCGCATGTGTGTTTCTTAAACAATAGCATAACCAAAGCATGGGCTGCATATGTATATGGAATGACAAAATAAGTTTTTCTTATCTCACTCCTTTGGAATGACACATAAGTTTTTCTTAGACCAAAGGGTATGGGGTCGTCCCCTACCCGTCCCGGGCCGTCCTCGGCGTCGCACACCGCCCCCGGCGGTCCGTCGCGTCCCTCCCGTCTTCTCCAAGACGTTGGAGACGAAGCAAAGTGGTGGGCCCCCATCTGACTTCTCTCTCTCCCCTTTATTAATATATTAATATTGGATAAGGATCATTACAGAACACTAATTATTGCGAGAACAAAAAGAACAATCCTAAATCACTAAATTTTAGGATTTAAGGTTCATATTTCTTAAATTTTATGTTTCTTACATTCATATGTGTATTATATATACATAAAAAATCATATATTTTTCCCTACACAGTATACATAAATGTAGGTAATTTAGCCTACACATAACCTACATGTATGTAGGTTATTTAAAAACTGAATATTTTTCATATTTTGTTTTAAATTTTAGTGTGAGAAATAATAAATCTTACATTTATAACATTTTCATTTACTTTCTAGGTTGTTAGGATTGAAAAAATGAGTGCATCATTTTGTTCAACGTGTTTTGGCAATATTTAGTGTTCTGCATAGAACCTGGTGAGGTGACGCCTACGTAGCAGCAGGTGGTCTCCTTCGGGACTAACCTCATTATCTCACTCCTTTGATAGGAAGGGAGATGACAATACCTTGGAAGGAATGGAATGGAGATGTACTCAGAATCAAATCAGGTAAGGTATTCATCTCTTTTGCGTCTGCCCTAAGTAATGTTCTTGTTTCAATTCACCATTGCATATTCTTTAATTCTTCTTATTATTATTATGCTCACTGTTATTGTTATCAAACTATCTTCGTCTTCGAAGTTCGAAATGCTTTGAATTTTTAAGCTTCAATTCGTTGATTTATCCAACTTCAGTTAGCTAAGTAGACAGACAGACAGTGTTTATGTAATCTTGAAATGAAACCCTAAATGAACAGTAACATTGGGCCACAATCACAGTAATGCTATAACTTTCTGTAAAAAGAAAATGGTAGACAATTTTTTTGGAAGAATTATATATAATCAAGAAATTTCTGGATTTTTACAAGTCATAGGTATGTTTGGCAAAAGTAGCTGGTGGTTGGAAACTGTTAGCTGGTGGCTGGTAGCTGTGAGTTAGTAGTTGTAGCTTTTTAGATATATTTGGTGTTTGGCAGAGTAGCTGGAGCTTTTAATAAAATGGACATAACGAAAAATTTAAGAAGTTTGTGCATTAAAAGGTTATTATCTTTAGAGGTTAAAATAGTCATTTTTTTCCCTAAAAGCTTGTAGCTCCTTCTAAACGTTGCTAGTAGGAGCATTCAACCAAAAGCTTCAAGCTCCTAACCTAAAAGCTTCAAGCTCCTTCAACCAAACAAGGCTTTTTATCGAGTATGAGCTTTTTCTTAAAAGCTTAAAGCTAGAAGCTCCTAAAAGCTCCATGCCAAACATACCCATAATTGGTATTAAAAGTAGTTTTAGACATGATCTTTAGGGAACGGTTGTTATGGTTAGTTACATAAATTAGGTAGTTATAAAATGGTCATTTAACCGGGTAACCAGACTCATTTGTGGTGTACGTAATAATGGATTAAAGTGTGTGTTTTCTTACTCTGTTTATTAGCGTATACATTCAAGGGTGTGCCGAACCCTCAAACCTTGTTCATCCTATTATCCTAAATTGTATATAAAAATCCTGGGCTACAAGTTTCACTGCTTGCTTGTTTGTTAACTACAACATATAGTTTGGTCATATGGGTATTAATTTACACTTTTCTAATGCATCTTTCATCTGTTTTCTATTGCTGCAGCTACAATATTTCTAACTTCAAACGCCTTCTTCCATAATCACGACACTGAAGATCATGTAGTAAGTACATCACAAGACAACACAAAGCTGGCCCTAGAAAGTTTCAGAATATCCTAAAGAATGAGGACTGCAAAATTCCCTACGCGTTATTTGATCGTCATTTTGACCTTCGTCTGTACTTCCGTGTGCTACATCGAACGTGTGGGCTTTTCAATTGCATATACGATTGCTGCAGATGCTGCAGACGTTAGTCAGTCGAGCAAAGGCACGATACTGTCGGTATTCTATTACGGTTATGCTTTTTCACAGGTCCCCGGTGGGTGGGCAGCACAAAAGATCGGGGGCAGGCGTATTCTCCTTTTTTCGTTTGTGATATGGTCTCTAACTTGTGCATTGTGTCCGTTAGACCCAAGTAGAGTGACGGCTCTAGTTATAGCCCGCTTGCTTGTTGGGGTAGCTCAAGGGTTTATCTTCCCTTCTATTCACACCGTTTTAGCACAGTGGGTGCCACCACATGAACGCTCACGGTCGCTTTCTCTCACAACATCTGGAATGTACCTCGGTGCTGCTCTGGGCATGCTTATCCTCCCTAGTTTAGTGAAGTTTAACGGCCCGCAATCCGTATTTATAGCCGAAGCGGCGTTAGGCATCACATGGTCGCTTCTTTGGTTCAGATTCGCTAACGACCCGCCTCGTTCCGAGCATCCGAAAGCAACCGCAGCTGGTTTTGGAGAATCGTTGTTGCCAGTTAGAGATAGTCAAAAGCCGAAAGCGGATCGAACTATGCATATCCCGTGGAGGAAGATCTTTCTCAGTTTACCAGTTTGGGCAATCGTTGTGAACAATTTCACGTTTCATTACGCTTTATATGTGCTTATGAATTGGTTGCCGACATACTTCGAACTTGGCTTGAATTTCAGTCTTCAAGAAATAGGTTCGTCGAAGATGATGCCGTATCTGAACATGTTCGTTTTCTCAAATATCGGTGGGATTATTGCTGACCACTTGGTGACAAAAAGAATCTTGAGTGTGACAAACACAAGAAAACTTCTAAACACTGTGGGCTTTTTAGTGTCAGCGTTTTCGTTAATGGCACTTCCGCTTTTTCAAACATCTGGCGGGGTGGTGTTTTGTTCTTCCATGGCTCTTGGTTTCTTGGCGTTAGGGAGAGCTGGATTTGCGGTGAATCACATGGATATTGCGCCTCGATATGCTGGGATTGTGATGGGAGTCTCGAATACAGCCGGTACTTTAGCGGGTATTGTAGGGGTTGAGTTGACCGGTCAGCTTCTAGAAGCTGCAAAAAGTAACAATTCAGATCTTTCTAGTCCTGATAGTTGGAGGGCAGTCTTTTTTATACCGGGATTGCTCTGTCTTGCAAGTGCGTTTGTTTTCCTCGTATTTTCAACCGGGGAGAGAATATTTGATTAAGGTTGGTTTGTCAATTGTCGCACATAACTCATAGGCTGCGATTTTATTAGATTATCATTTATTCCATAGAATATCTTCCCTATTATTACCATTTTCCTGGCTCCATAGTTTACTGAAGAACGATGTATATTCGAGTTTACACACAACCAAAGTTGTATTGGTGCGCTGGAGACGTTTATGTTGTCTCCAGACCCTAGATCTTGTAACAATAGATTTACTGATTTTCGGCACCAGGATTCCTATTTATGCTGATTTTAATTATATATGTCGCACTTTTTCCTTATAATGATGTATTTACATTTGTATTTTGTGATGCTAGTTAAAAAGATATGGGAAATTAGCCTGTAATAATCCCAACTAGAGGTCATTGCCACCTTTAAATATTCCCCCCACCAGTCCCACCTTTCACCTATTTTTCCTACACCGCCCATTAAAAAACTTAACGGAGTTATGTTTTTTTCTAAATGACAAACAGTTTTTTACGGCTTTTGATCAGAACGACGATACGAGTCCATTGATGTAAAACTTACCTTGAAACGGTGCTCCAAACGATGAAAACGACACTTCAATTCGGGTGTTCAAAATTCCAATTAACAAAAATCAAGTCATTCGGAGCACCATTTCGAGGTAAGTTTTACATCAATGGACTTGTATCGTCGTTCTAATCAAAAGCCCTAAAAAATTTGTTTGTAATTTGGAAAAAAACTTAACTCCATTAAGTTTTTTTTAACGGGGACCGGTGTAGGAAAAATAGGTGAAAGGTGGGATTGGTGGGGGGAATATTCAAAGGTGGGACTGTCAGTGGCCAATGACCACTAGTTGGGATTATTACAGTCCCCAAAAGATATATCGACCGGTTTTTGTGATGCTAGTTAAAAAGATATATTGACCAATCTTATGGTGGTTCAATTTTCTCATTATTGATATAGTCATCCAGGAATTGAATGATTCACAGAGAGTTACAATTCTGCCATTTGTTTGACGTTCATTGGATAGCAATCGGATGGCGGACCATTGTATGCCTTTTCAGCTAGAATTCGGTTTGCGGCTTGGGTAGGATGGAACGCATCCCAAAAAACATGTTGATCTCTGTTGACGCACGGAGCTGAAAACGGAAGGCAGGTTATCTCACCTTGGTTTCTTCCGATACCACAACACCCACTATCGGTAACCGTGAATCCTGCAACACAATGGGAAAAAAATAGTATTAGATTCATCATTCATGTTGATAATGTTATTGCATATTTGCATATATACGAACCATAGTTACGGGAGTTGGTTATTATGTCACTGACAGCACCGTAGGTATTCCCGTACACAAAGATTGCATCAGTATAGTTTGTGTTAAGTTGATTGACTAGAGATCTGAGCTGTGTGTTAAACATGACCGCCAAGTCATTTGCCAAAGACGCACACTTTCCAGGTGGCGCAAAATTATTGGCTAGTTGATTAGGGATGCATCCGAGGGGCCCGATCCCCGCAATTAAGAACTTTCGCAGTCCTAAACTATAGAGTGCCTGCATCAATGTATGTCAGTTTCCATGACCCGTGTTGTTAAATCTCTGATGTAACTCATTATTGTTAACAAAAATAGGACATACTAAGATTTGCTTGGTGTATTGCTGTATGAGAAGATCTGTATAGGTTGTGGGTGGATATATATAGCTTGTAGCGTAGAAAGAAGTTAGCAAATAATTATTGATATAATCATTGCTTCCCATGATTACAACCGTTAATGATTGCTTTAAGTATTCCGCCAGTTGCTCCGCTTTCATCTCGTTCTTCAGTTGTTCCAGGTTGCTTGCGAAGTTCTCAACCTGCTGTCTAAAGCTGATTCGTTCACCCTGCATTACAATTACAGTTACAATTCTTATTATGTTTTGTCATATTTTAATAAGCGAAGTTATATAAATTAAAGGAGGGTGGAGTTTACTAGATTTCTTCCTGTTTCTTCTAGAATGCCTGCGGAAGCTGATGCATAGTTCACTCCTTGCAGTAAGCCGCTACTGGTAGCATCGGGATTTGGATAGGCTGGAAGAAGCGGAAGTCCTAAGAAGTCCCCTGCAATGATAAGCAATAAGAAAATGATTGCAGGATGGCCAAGCTAGACCCCTTGTGAAATTACCTGTTTGACCCGTAAGATAATGTATACACTTTGGTTGTGTGTGTGCCGGAAGTAGGAAGAGGGAGTTACTAACCAAGATAGTCGATGATGGTGTTGCCATTACTAAAACGACCAGAAGCAGAACCTTGAGGAAAATCAATGCCATATGGATCGTAGTTCGCCTTTGCAAGAGAATTAAGATAATTGTTATTTCCATTGTCTGTTAGCGAGTCTCCAAATACAAACATTGCTGCAACCTGTGGCGATGCTGCTGCTGCTGCTGCTGCTGCTGCTGCTGCTGCTGCTGCTATGGAAACCTGAAAAGACAACTCCCAAAACACAATGGTAAGTAGCATTGCGGGTAATCTTGATCTCCTTAGTTTCATGTTCTCCATTTTCTCAAACACAATGAAATTCACAAGTGCTTTATTTCTTGTTTTAGAGTAGACCGTTAAAGCCATGATTTCTTGCTTTAACAGCCTTGATCCTTATTTCAGGGATAGACTGAAACTTACTTGATGGCATGCAACATGTGGTTCCAAAATGCTTAGAGTAAATAATTATGATACGGACTATCCGCCTTGAGACCCACATTTACATTTACATTGCTTTCTTTTCGTTTTGTTTTATTTTATGGTTCCATATTTACATTGGTAGTTTGCATGATCCTCCACGTTTCCCTTTTATTAGCATGCATGTAATGTAGTGTATTTAATGATCTTTTAGTGAATGAAAAGGCAGAGAAGAAATGTTATTCATTGTAATGTCATGGGAGTAAATTAACTAATCAAATCAAATCAAAGCAAATTCGATTGTAAGTAAATGAACGAATCAAATCAAAGCAAATTCGAAAAGGGGTAGCGGCGCAGCTTGTTGCCCGTTTACCAACTATCTCGACATAAATTCATGAGTTAATTGCCCGGATGGTCCCTGTAGTTTCTCATTTTTTCACCTTTAGTCCCCAACTTTTTTAAAATTACACGAATGCTCCCATTGGTTTGATCTTTTGTTACTCGGATAGTCCCCTGAGTGGATGTCTGTTAGTTTGTTCAGTTAAGTTGGTGTAAAATGACTTAACTACCCTTATCATTTAAAATACGTTCGGAAACCTTGATTTTCTTCGTAAGTTATCAAAAAGAACGGATGCGAAGTGTTGGTTTATAGGAAACGTACCCGTAACTACGTTCGGGTCCTGTCGTGCATCTCGGGCTCTTATCACAAAAGCTCTCCCGCAAGCTTGGTTTTCCTTAGGGCAATCCTTCCTGAAATGCCTTTTGTCTCCACAGTTGTAACATCCTTGCCCTTTTCCATTTCCATTTCCTCCCTGGTTATTGTTACCATTTCCACCTTGGTTCATGTTTCCTCTCCCGGTTCCTGCCCAGCATGTTTCTTTACTGTGCCCAACTTTACCACACTTGTCGCACTTAACCTTCATGCAAGTTGCAACGGCCCACATGATGATACTTGCACTTATCACATTTGGGCTTAGAGCCCGCATAACTTCTACCACCAGTTTCGTTGGTTGCCACAAAAGCTTTGGCACCCCGTGGTGGGTTTACTTCCCTTCGTTTATTAGCATAAAGGTTGTCATTGTTGTTGTTCACGCGCAAACCCTTGTTGGAGTGTGAAAACTTTCGCTTCCCACCACTAGTGGACTCTACGTGACTCTCCTTTTTATCTGAACCGTTCGCAGGAATCTTCTTCATTCTAACCGCCTCCTTAGTGAGGCTTACGACTAAAGTAACAACTTGAGTTATGGTAGTGGGATGTGACGATGTGACTAAACTCCTGATCTCGGGGGAAGACCCCATATGTATCGTTCGACTCTCTTGAATTTCGGAGTGACCATATAAGGAACCACTCGTTATAAGTCGTGGAATCTCTGGGTGTACCCCATAACGTCAGCACCTATCATAGCAAGGTTCTAAATTCTGTCTCCAAATTTTGCAGTTCAGCTCTAGAACATTTCTCCTCATACGTTCCTTCAGTTCCTCCCATGTTAACCCATAGGCTATTGCGTCTCCCAGAGTTTGAACCTGAAGGTTCAACCAAGTCGAGGCTTTGTCTACAAATAACCCTGTAGCGTATACCACTGTCTGTTCGGGAGTGCATCAGCTCATTCGGATAGTGGAATTTGTTTTCTCTGTCCAACGTACAAACGCCACTGCACCTCCAATACCATCGTAATTGAGAGGCTTGCAATCGAGAAATTGTTTGTACGTGCATCCTGAAACGTTGAGCAGACATATTATATAAATGAGAATCATGAGAACGCATGAATAGAATAGGAAATGAAATATTGGGGGGGGGGGGGGATATTCCACGGTCCTCCCAACCGCCGAGGTGATCCCACCTCGCAGACCGCCACCCAGCAAGCCTGAGTCTGGGGGTAAATCCGCTACCGTAGGGGCATTGGGAACGAGCAAGACTCTAACCCGCCACCTCCGGGTTAGAATGCGGGCTGGTGGCCATTGGGCTGACACCCAATGGTTAGGAAATGAAATATTCAAGTTGTTATAAAACAACTATCTGTTACCATTTATGGTGTTGCCACCGGATGTGCCTCCCTGAACTTGTCCACCAAACCCGCCAGAACCGCCACTCTGTTCAATGCGGTTGGCCTCATACTGAGCAATAGCTTGCGAGATTCACTCCTCAAGGAGCTGGTTCAATTCCGCCTCCGTAGTAGGCATAGGGTTTGGGGTGTTGCGTCTAAGGTTCCTTCGTTTCGGTGCCTTAATCTTCCAATCACAAGTAACAAATGGGTTAGACAAATATTTAATAATAATATTGTCGGCTAGTATATATATTTATATACATATATATATATATATATAATCATCACATCATGCAATCCATCATCAATCCACAACAACCAAACATGCATAAGATAGACAACAATGTGCAACTAAAGAAGACGTAATACCGAGCTTTTATATATATTCGACAAACTTGATACATTGTTTTGTGAAAGAAAACAGAAGGACGCAGGGCTACATCACCCCGGTCGTACAAGTTTATATACATAAGTGGCAAAATCTTTTCTTCCACATTGTTCTTCGTAGGTCTTCAAGTGTTGCAACTCGTACATAGTTTATATCACCTTTCCAACCACTACCATTGGTGGGAATTTATACTTAAGACAAATTCTTTTATCATGGTCTATTTACTAGTCTTAGTCACGTAAGAACTAGTAGACCGAATAAATTTTAAAAAATATTTGCTTGATTGCTCGTGGGCTCTTGATCAATTTGTCTTACCCTATAGATTTGGCATTTTTAATCCTTCTCCTTCCACATAGTTGGAACTAGTTGGAGATTCCAGGACACGTCTCAGTCGACGTATTTAATATAGGTCCATTTCCTTCCACATAGTTGGGATTATTTGGAGATTCGGGACATGTCGTCTCATAGTTGGACGAAAATTTTATCTCCTTTCCATATAGTCGGGAATTAGTTGGAGGTTTATGTCACACCCCAACCGATGGCGGAATCATCGGGGCATGTCACTGAGCGAAACAGATTGTCCAGAAGTTTCCATAACAACTATCATTACCATTTAATTAAAGCAATACGTCCCATACCGTATCTTAAATAGTCAAACAAGTTATTACAGATAACATCAAACAAATATTCTATTCCGACAACTCAGATTTAAACATAACAGGTTTATTCGTTGGTTTCTAGACTCCAGTTCCTAGCTTCAAGTTCATCGCAGCCCGAGAAGTATACAAACAACCTAGGCACCTGTCACATACGTTAAAATAAAGTCAATACATAAAATGTAAAGGTGAGCATACAAGTTTGATAATAGCATATAGAGTTCGAATTCGTTTACGCATAACCAGCACGTACACATAGTGAAATGAAGCACGTTAGTTATTGACATAGATCCATCGATACCAATGACTGCGGGTTGACTGCCCGAGGCAGTTCGCA
Organism: Helianthus tuberosus; assembly: GCA_030545235.1. Classification (NCBI taxonomy): domain Eukaryota; kingdom Viridiplantae; phylum Streptophyta; class Magnoliopsida; order Asterales; family Asteraceae; genus Helianthus; species Helianthus tuberosus. Next base: position 10,884 of record JARYGA010058571.1, on the reverse strand, counting down.
ATACATGATTACCACCGTAATCCATGCAAGTAAAAGATCCTTAACAACCCCCGTGTGATCGGGTGCTGAGTCCAAACTATAGTACTATCGTTGCTAAGGCAGGTAGACAGCATTCCATGTGTAAACATAACAAACAAGCATTCATAAGCCACGTATAACATGCATTAATGGTTTAGCGTTAAAAATAGCTTGAGTAGTGTGATAGTTGTAGTTTGAATATTCGTAACGTATGTAACACCCAAAAGTGCTAAAGCAAAAAGGGTTCGAGTATACTCACAACGATTATGGATTGAAGGGAGCGCTTTACAGCGAGTACGGTTAGCCTGAATAGATTCGATAACGTAACGATAAGTGGCACGCAAAACAGTACAAGTGAGAGTGGTTAGGATGGCTGATCGTGCGGATCAACTATCCGTGAGAGGAAGTCATCCGTGCGGGTGAACTATCCGTGCGCACGGTGATCCGTGCGGACGGTGACCCATCCGGATAAGCTATCCGTGCGCGTGGGCTGTCCGTGCGGACGGTAATCCGTCCGGACTAGTCATGCGTGCGGATTGCTTATCCGTACGGACAAGTTGTGCGTGCGGATAACGTTCAAGTGGATTGTTTCTTCCTAAGGATGTGTTTGTGTATGATGGCTTGCGCTTTGAAATTTTCGTTGTAGCATTTAGAAAACGTTTAAGTGTTCCTACCTTTCAAGCCGGTCGCGCGGACAACAATCCGTCCGGATGGTAGTCCGTGCGGACGATGGTGATCCGTGCGGACAGTCTGTGCGCGCGGGCAGAGATAATCCGTGCGGATAGCCTGTCCGTGCGGACGACTTGGCCGTGCAGATGAACACTGTTTGAATTTATTTTAAGGCCTTAGTATCTCATGATCCGAAGAGTAATCCATTCAGAGGTCGTCCGTCCGGATTGCTCGTTCGTCGATACTCAAACCTTGTTTGGAAAGTGGGTCCCCAAGGGTAGCCCGTCCGGGTGACAACCCGTCCGTATAGCCTGTCCGTGCGGACTGCTTGTCCGTGCGGGCAGCTTGTCCGTGCGGGCAGCTTGTCCGTGCGGACAACTGGTCTGATTGTTCCGTTCGTCTACTCTTGGTTTCTGTTGTCGTTTATCGAGACGTTCTGATTACGTGGCAACCACTTGGAATCGTATTCTTACCCGCACGACTAAGCCGGTCAGGAACCACCCTAACTTGGCCTGTCGGCGACTTAGAACGGTCATTCCGGTTGATCCCGAAATCAGGTGTCTTACGGTAGGATTCCAGATCTAGGACTAGTGCATCACTATTATCGAGTAGAGACTAGAACCGATCAGATTCGTACCAATCTTAAGGGTAAAAGAAGGAGAGAACTTAGGTTTATTTCTTTCAACTCTTTTATCCTTAGAAAAGCCTAGGTTTAGGTGAAGTTGTTGTGTAAACTTATGGAAATCGTTCAGATCTGAGCTATTCTTGGTGGAATGAAGTCGAGGTTGAAGTTCATAAGAACTTCATGATGACGTCACCCGAGAATGCCTCAAATCTGGATGATTTCATGGTTGGAAGTTGAGATTTGAAGGATGGAAAGGTGTAGAATTGTGTAGCGATCAAGGATGTACAAGAATTAGTGCAGGATCTTACCTGGATTGAGAGAAATCTGAGAAAAAGTGAAGAATGCGTGCGGTTCGGACGTCACTTGCCAAAAGTGGAAAAGTTGGAGAGTGACCCGTGTATTTATAGGATGCCAAAAGAGGAAAGGGTGAGCCGTGCGCATGGCATGTAACCCGGATAGGCTATCCGCGCGGATTAGTCATCTGTGCGGACTGGCAATCCGTGCGGACTGGCAATCCGTGCGGACTGGCAATCCGTGCGGACTGGCAATCCGTGCGGACTGGCAATCCGTGCGGACTGGCAATCCGTGCGGATGTCGCCTGTCTTGGTGCGTTCGGTGCGACGACGCTTCGGTTTCGATTTGCGAGCGATTCGATAGGGTTTCTTATTCAAATTACTTTCAGTCCCAACTACTTCTTATATGGTTCGACTCGGAATTTGTGTTCGGGTTCGCTTACATTCGAGTTAGACTTCTAGTTCTATTGAGTTCGCTTGATTATCACAACGTAACATAAAATAAACATGCACAGGTAACACGTAAGGCACACACACACGTATAAATACAAGTAAAATACACAGTTCGAGTTGCGGTTCGATGTCGATTTGATTAGCATAGCTTGATTAACTTTATCGCATTGTTACTTCCTATCATTCCCAGTCGTAGGTCGATTGAAATATGGTTAATACGATTCGATTATTGTAATGAACGACACTTACTCCACATAATATAAATAAAATAAAAACATTTCTACGAGTCAAGTCGCGCGAAATCGGTCGTTGACTTTGACCTTGACTTTGACTTTCACTTGTGAAAACACGGGGTGTTACAGCCTCCCCTTGTTTAGGGAATTTCGTCCCGAAATTAAGCTGAAAGCCGTAACCAACCGTGGATCACATGTGGGAGTTCTTCGTTTGGACTACTGAAAATCGTCAAATTAATCGACTTTTTGCTGATTTTTTGGATATGATATGCGAAATTTACTGATCTATAAGTCTACAAAGTTTCAAGTCTTAACTCGAAGTCATTTGTGAGAAATCTGATTCGTCTCCGATTCGATTGCGTAACAACACGTTCGTTGTGCGGAATCCGCGAACGTATGTGAATTGTGTAGGTTCCGGTTTTGACTCGTGTAACGTGTGGAATCCGTGCACAATCAAGATCGACCACTCGAATAGTAATAACGACGTGATTCTTTGATAAATCTGATAACGTACAAGAACTTGAATCACGCGAATGCCAAAGAGCAAAAGTCCCTAATTGAAATCGTAAGGCTCCTATTTATAGGCCAAGGGTATAAGGAATCTTTCTTTATTTACAATTTTGCCACCTTGCCTTTCTTAACCAGACATTACTCACTTGTTGAACAACTGTGGATACTTTGCCTTCATGTCGTTTTCGAGTTCCCAAGTGAACTCCGCGCCTCGTTTGCCTTCCCATCGGACTTTCACAATAGGAATGCGTGAGCGCCTGAGTTCTTTGGTTTGGCGATCCATGATTTCAACAGGCTTTTCCACGAAGTGTAATGTTTCGTTCACTTGTAGGTCATCTAGAGGAACATGTAAGTCGTGGTCGGCGATGCACTTTCGGAGGTTTGACACGTGGAAAGTCGGATGGACATTGCTAAGTTCCTCCGGTAATTCGAGTCTGTAGGCGACTTTTCCGATCCTTTCCAGAATCTTAAAAGGTCCAACATATCGAGGCGCGAGTTTCCCCTTCTTGCCGAATCGGACTACACCCTTCCAAGGTGATACCTTTAGGAGTACGTAGTCTCCAACGCCATATTCACGGGGCTTGTGCTTTTTATCGGCGTAAACTTTTTGTCGATCCCGAGCTTTCGCTAGGTTGTCTTGAATTTGGAAAATTTTGTCTGTCGTTTCTTGTAGCAGCTCCGGACCGGTTAGTTGCGAGTGACCGATCTCGTGCCACACAATAGGCGATCGACATCTTCTTCCGTATAAGGCCTCGAAAGGTGCCATCTGAATGCTGGCCTGATAGCTGTTGTTATACGAGAATTCGCCTAACGGCAGGTGTCTATCCCAATTACCACCGAAGTCTAGAACACACGAACGGAGCATGTCTTCAAGAGTACGAATCGTTCTCTCAGTCTGACCGTCGGTTTGTGGGTGGAAAGCGGTACTTAGATTAAGCGTTGTACCGAGTGCCGCTTGGAATGTTTCCCACAACCGTGAAGTAAACCGAGCATCACGATCAGAGATGATGTCACGAGGCGTCCCATGTCGACAAATGATCTCGTCGGTGTAGATTCGGGCTAATCGTTCCACCTTGTAGTCTTCTCGTATTGGCAGAAAGTGAGCTGATTTAGTCAAACGGTCAATAACAACCCAAATGCTGTCGTGACCTGATGACGTGGTTGGAAGCTTGGTTACGAAATCCATAGCTATGCTCTCCCACTTCCACATGGGAATTGGTGGTTGTTCGAGCAAGCCAGAGGGTCTTTGATGTTCAGCCTTGATTCTAGCACAGGTTAGGCATTGTCCGACGTAGAGAGCGATATCCCGTTTCATACCCGGCCACCAGTACCTATAGCGAAGATCATGGTACATTTTGTCAGCACCGGGATGGATAGAGTATCGGGATCTGTGGGCTTCATCCATGATAATCTGTCGCAGGTTGGTTCGTTTGGGAATCCAAATTCGGTCTAAGAAGTGGAATATCCCATTCGATTTGCTCACAAGCTGGGCTCCATCGTGGTAGATTCTTTCTTTCTTCAAGGTGCGTTCGTTGAAACATGCATGTTGGGCGTCGCGGATGAGAGCTTCGAGATTGTGCTGGGCTTGAACATTACGAGTGCTAAGCAGATAGCTCCGCCTGCTAAGTGTGTCGGCAACAACATTTGCCTTGCCTGGGTGATAACGAATCTCACAGTCGTAATCGTTGAGAAGTTCTACCCATCGGCGTTGACGCATATTTAGTTCCCTCTGATTAAAGATGTGTTGTAGGCTCTTATGATCGGTGAAGATCGTACACTTTGTACCATACAGGTAGTGTCGCCAAATCTTTAATGCAAAAACAACTGCGCCTAGCTCGAGATCGTGGGTTGTATAGTTCTTCTCGTGGACTTTGAGCTGACGAGATGCGTAAGCTATGACCTTGTCTCGTTGCATTAGGACACAACCAAGACCAAGGTTGGAAGCATCGCAGTAGACGATGAAATTATCGTTTCCGTCGGGTAGTGTGAGAACAGGAGCATTGCAAAGCATGAATTTGACGGTTCGGAAGGCAGTCTCTTGTTTGGTTCCCCAAATAAAAGGCTGGTCCTTATGAGTAAGAGAGGTAAGGGGTACAACAATCTTCGAGAATCCTTCGATAAATCGTCGATAATAGCCTGCTAGCCCGAGAAAGGAACGGACTTCAGACGGGTTCTTAGGCGTAACCCAGCTCTTGACAGCATCAATCTTCGCAGGATCGACGTGAATACCCTGACTATTTACAATGTGACCCAGGAACTGAACCTCCCCCAACCAACATTCACACTTGGAGAATTTGGCGTAGAGTTGGTTCCCCTGAAGTAACTCGAGAACCAAACGTAGATGTTGCGCGTGTTCGGCTCTCGACTTGGAATAGATCAAGACATCGTCGATGAATACAATGACGAAACGGTCGAGATATGGTTTACACACACGATTCATCAGATCCATGAAAACTGCTGGGGCGTTTGTTAGGCCAAAAGGCATGACAACGAATTCATAATGGCCGTAACGAGTACGAAACGCGGTTTTGGGTATATCTTCCTCTTGTATACGTAGCTGATGGTATCCGGAACGTAGATCGATCTTTGAGAAACAAGTAGCGCCTTGTAGTTGGTCAAACAAATCGTCGATTCGAGGCAGAGGATAGCGGTTCTTGATAGTCAACTTATTCAATTCCCGGTAGTCGATGCACATCCGGAACGACCCGTCCTTCTTCTTAACGAAAAGGACTGGTGCGCCCCAAGGAGAGGTGCTCGGGCGAATGAAGCCTTTCTCAAGTAACTCCTGGAGTTGGGTTGCGAGTTCGCTCATTTCGGACGGCGCGAGCCGATAAGGAGCTCTGGCGATAGGATTAGCTCCAGGAATGAGATCAATGCGAAAATCAATATCGCGCTTTGGAGGTAGTCCGGGAAGATCCTCTGGAAAAACTCGAGGAAATTCTCGAACCACAGGAACGTCTTTTACTTCCTTCTTCTCTTTCATTTCCTTCTCCGCTGCTACGATGTTAGCCAAGAAAACTCTGTATTCCTTGCGGAGATACTTGCTAGCTTGGAGGCATGACATAAGCTTGAGACCCTTCGAAGTAGTATCACCATAAACACATAATGAATCACCGTTTGCGAGCGAAAAAAGAATCATCTTATCGAAGCACACAACTTCGGCATGGTTTTCGCGAAGAAAGTCCATGCCTACTATGACGTCGAAACTTCCGAGTTGCATCGGAATGAGATCAATTGAGAAGATGTGATTGTTGAGCTCGAGAGTGCAATCACGAATGATAGAGTTCACAGCGACGGTTCTTCCGGTAGCGACTTCAACATCGAATGCAGAGGAGAGTCGAGAACGTTTACGACTAAGGAGTTTCTCAAATTCGAGCGACACAAAGAAATTATCGGCTCCAGTATCAAACAAACATGAAGCATAAATACCATTTACAAGGAACGTACCATTGACCACGTTGTTGTCGGCCTGGGCTTGGCGCACATTGAGATTGAAAGTTCTGGCGCGCGCGGCCTGTTGTTGCTGTGGTTGCTGCTGTTGCGGTTCTTGTTTCACTACCCTGTTTGGGCACATGTTGGCGAAATGATTCGGGTCGCCACACGTGAAGCATGCTCTGGCTTTGACTGCGGGTGCCGGAGGAGCATGTTGACCCTGTGGGGCAGTGAGTAGGGCTTGATTGGCAGAAGCTTGACGGATACGGCAGTTGGCGGTAAAGTGGCCGTACACATTGCAATGGGCACAGAAACGGGATTGAATAGCAGTCGGGTGATGATTGGTGCAAGTAGGGCAGAGCGGGTGTGGTCCAGTATACGCACGCTTTGCAGGCGGTGCATTGGCCACAGGCGCTGCCACTTGACGTTGTTGAGCGGGTACGGTCTGAACTGGTGCAGCAGTGATCGCACAGTTCTTGTTGGTGGAGTTGCTCTTTCTCTTGTTCTTTCTCTTGCTGCTTGATGAGGTAGGTTCAGCAGTTGGTGTAGTAGCTTGATGCAGATGCTTGGAGGTTTTATCCCACACCCCAGCTTTAACTCTTTTGTCGTTGATTTCAACGGCCAATAGATAGGTCTCTTCGATCGTCGTAGTCTTAGCCGCTTGCACGAAATCAGCAACGCAGTCGGGCAAAGCTCGGATGTACTTCTTGATGGTCATCTCGGGAGTCTTGACCTGATCGGGACAGATAATGCTGAGCTGCTTGAAGTGAGCAGTGAGACCAGCATTGTCTCCATCCTTCTGATTTATGTGCCAGAATTCATCTTCGAGCTTTTGACGTTCGTGAGGAGGGCAGCATTCCTCCAGCATGACTTCCTTGAGTTCGTCCCACGACAGACCGTAAGCTGCATCATTCCCTCTCTTGTTCCTCTCGGCCGTCCACCAGTCCAAAGCACGGGACTGGAAGACGCCGGTAGCGTTCAGAGTTCGGAGGTCATTGGGGCAACCACTTTGTCGCAGAGTAACCTCGATAGAGTCAAACCAGTGGAATAGAGCAGTAGGACCTCCTTCGCCTGTGAATTCTTTCGGCCCACATGACTTGAATTGTTTGAAACTGAAAGGCCTCGCGTTGGTTTTGGGAGCTTCGATTCTTGATTCCTCGGACGATTTGCTAGCATTCTCATACACGTCACTCACGGCTTTTGCCACACTTTTTGCGATGATCGAAGCAAGACGTCTGTCCCTCCTTTCTTGACGAGAGAGTGCATGACGGGATCCAGACGACATTGTCTGCCATAGGCATCGCCATGGGACTCATCATATTGTATTCGAATCTCACCTCACACGTCTACTACTACTAAAGCTCAGTAACACGTACCAAGTAAACGCGTATAGTCACGAATTTCACAAAATCACATAAACACATAGAGCACATAATTCACATAACACACATAAGCACGAAATCATAGGAACATTTCAACACAAGAGGCATATAGAGACATGGAGAGCATTCTGACTACCTCTATTATCTATTATATGTCGTTCAATGTTTGCGATTGTTCGAAAAGTAGCGTAGTATAAGCATATATCGTAACATAAGGTCGTCCATAATTCAGCGATTTGTTAACGATGTGTAGCGTGTTGTGAGGGTAGCGAAAGCAAAAGGCATTAGATCGAAACCAGTAGTTCCTCAAAACATTATCAAATAAGCATAAAACACGTAATTCACATAAAAGCGACGAAAACTTGAAACACATAAAATCGAGGATGGATTGTCTATGGCTATTTAGACTTCGACTAACCAAGTGGTTCGACTACTCGCAAGGATCCTGTGTGCACAATTACCTTCAGGACTATGCCTTTGCCTCGATTCTTGGGCATTGGCGCAATTCCCATTGGTTATATTGCGTCTTTAGGTCGTTGGAGTCCATCGAAACCTTGGTGGGAGTTTTGTGTATGAGCAGGACAAGTCGTCAAGGTTAGGGTTTCACCCCTATCTTACAACTTCGTCCTTAGTCTAATAAAATTAAGGAGATTATTCATCAAAATATGGATTTCACTCCTAATTTGGTATGATTTCTCCTCGTTTGTAGTCAAAACGCAAACTGATTAGGCAACTTTAGTCGAGAGTTTGCGGTTTTCACACCTATTCTCGACCTCATTACCCGTTCGTAAATTGAAAATTCGAGTGCAGTGATAGAAAAGAGCGAGTGATAGTGGCGAGTTTACGCATACGCGTGAGTTGGTCTGTTGGTTCTTAACTATAGACTAGGTCTCTAAGACTTCGACCCGGACTAGGTCGAGTCTTGCCTAATTCCCTATAGTTATGGCTCTGATACCAATCTGCCACACCCCAACCGATGGCGGAATCATCGGGGCATGGCACTGAGCGAAACAGATTGTCCAGAAGTTTCCATAACAACTATCATTACCATTTAATTAAAGCAATACGTCCCATACCATATCTTAAATAGTCAAACAAGTTATTACAGATAACATCAAACAAATATTCTGTTCCGACAACTCAGATTTAAACATAACAGGTTTATTCGTTGGTTTCTAGACTCCAGTTCCTAGCTTCAAGTTCATCGCAGCCCGAGAAGTATATAAACAACCTAGGCACCTGTTAGATACGTTAAAATAAAGTCAATACATAAAATGTAAAGGTGAGCATACAAGTTTGATAATAACATATAGAGTTCGAATTCGTTTACGCATAACCAGCACGTACACATAGTGAAATGAAGCACGTTAGTTATCGACATAGATCCATCGATACCAATGACTGCGGGTTGACTGCCCGAGGCAGTTCGCAATACATGATTACCACCGTAATCCATGCAAGTAAAAGATCCTTAACAACCCCCGTGTGATCGGGTGCTGAGTCCAAACTATAGTACTATCGTTGCTAAGGCAGGTAGACAGCATTCCATGTGTAAACATAACAAACAAGCATTCATAAGCCACGTATAACATGCATTAATGGTTTAGCGTTAAAAATAGCTTGAGTAGTGTGATAGTTGTAGTTTGAATATTCGTAACGTATGTAACACCCAAAAGTGCTAAAGCAAAAAGGGTTCGAGTATACTCACAGCGATTATGGATTGAAGGGAGCGCTTTACAGCGAGTACGGTTAGCCTGAATAGATTCGATAACGTAACGATAAGTGGCACGCAAAACAGTACAAGTGAGAGTGGTTAGGATGGCTGATCGTGCGGATCAACTATCCGTGAGAGGAAGTCATGGTTGGAAGTTGAGATTGCCTCAAATCTGGATGATTTCATGGTTGGAAGTTGAGATTTGAAGGATGGAAAAGTGTAGAATTGTGTAGCGATCAAGGATGTACAAGAATTAGTGCAAGATCTTACCTGGATTGAGAGAAATCTGAGAAAAAGTGAAGAATGCGTGCGGTTCGGACGTCACTTGCCAAAAGTGGAAAAGTTGGAGAGTGATCCGTGTATTTATAGGATGCCAAAAGAGGAAAGGGTGAGCCGTGCGCATGGCACGTAACCCGGATAGGCTATCCGCGCGGATTGGTCATCCGTGCGGACTGGCAATCCGTGCGGACTGGCAATCCGTGCGGACTGGCAATCCGTGCGGATGTCGCCTGTCTTGGTGCGTTCGGTGCGACGACGCTTCGGTTTCGATTTGCGAGCGATTCAATAGGGTTTCTTATTCAAATTACTTTCAGTCCCAACTACTTCTTATATGGTTCGACTCGGAATTTGGGTTCGGGTTCGCTTACATTCGAGTTAGACTTCTAGTTCTATTGAGTTCGCTTGATTATCACAACGTAACATAAAATAAACATGCACAGGTAACACGTAAGGCACACACACACGTATAAATACAAGTAAAATACACAGTTCGAGTTGCGGTTCGATGTCGATTTGATTAGCATAGCTTGATTAACTTTATCGCATTGTTACTTCCTATCATTCCCAGTCATAGGTCGATTGAAATATGGTTAATATGATTCGATTATTGTAATGAACGACACTTACTCCACATAATATAAATAAAATAAAAACATTTCTACGAGTCAAGTCGCGCGAAATCGGTCGTTGACTTTGACCTTGACTTTGACTTTCACTTGTGAAAACACGGGGTGTTACAGTTTAATATATGTTTCAGTCAACGTATTTAATATTGGTCCATCTCCTTAGTTGGAGATTCGAGACAATTAACGTCACATAGTTGGACGAAAATTTTATCTCCTTTCCTCATAGTCGGGAATTAGTTGGAGATTTAAAATACGTTTCAGTCAAAGTATTTAATATTGGTCCCTCTCCTTAGTTGGAGATTCGGGACACGTCTTAGTTGACGTATTCAATATTGTTCCCTCTCCTTAGTTGGAGATTTAGGACACATATCGTCTGATAGTTGGACGAAAATTTACACTTTCTCAACCACTCATTGGTGGGAACATGTGCTTTTAGCCTTCGTCTATTGAGCAATCAAGATATTTGTTTGATATGGAAGGAGCAATAAATGTGACATTCTTAATATTTGTAGGAAAAATGATGAAAAGAGCTCCATAAAATCAATGAGTATTCTTATGGCAGTGATATCACCAAAATATATTTAGATGCTTACTATTAGTCAATATCAGTACAATATGATCGTTGGGAGATCTTAGAGGTTCCATGCATT
>JARYGA010058570.1:0-62260 GCA_030545235.1 Helianthus tuberosus | reverse complement strand
CAGGCTAATCTTGCTCTCTAGCGCTCCCTTCAATCCATCATCGCTGTGAGTATACTCGAACCCTATTTGCTTTGCGCACTTTTGGGTATTACATACGTTACTTATACTAAATCACATCGAACACACTACGCAATACTTTAACGCTAACCATTACTGCATGTTATATGTGACTTAATGAATGCTTGTTTGTTATGTTTACACATGGAATGTTGTCTACCTGCCTTAGCAACGATAGTACTATAGTTTGGACTCAGCACCTGTTCACTCAGGGGTAGTTAAGGACAATTAATTACATGGCTCACAGTGGTGAGTGTGTATTACGAACTGCCTTGGGCAGTCAACTCGCAGTCATTGGTATCGATAGGTTCATGTCGATAACTAACATGCTTCATTTTACATTGTGTACGTGCTGGTTATGCGTAAACGATTTCGAACTCTATTATATCTATTAAACTTGTATGCTCACCTTTACACTATGTGTATTGAATTTTACTTTAACGTATGTGGCAGGTGCTTAAGATGTTTAGATGCTTGGCTTGCTGTGAAATCGAGGCTAGGAAAGGTCTAGAAACAAATAAACAAATTGTCTGTATTTGAAATCTGAGTTGTCGGAACAGAACAATTTGACTAGATCTTGTCTGTAATAATTATGTTACTTTTTATGTCATTGTATGGGACATGATGCTTTAAATAATTGGTAATTATAGTTGTTATGGAAACTTCTGGACAATCTGTTTCGCTTAGTGCCACGCCCCGATGTTTCCGCCATCGGTTGGGGTGTGACATATTGGTATCAGAGCCATAACTATAGGGAATTAGGAAAGACTCGACCTAGTCCAGGTTGATGTCTTAGAAATGACCTAGTCTATAGTTAGGTGCCAACTGACCGACTTGTGCACACCCTGTAGGGGTTATGTACGAGCTTACTTGCTATTTCTCGCTATTCTCGCCTACGCTACACTATCACTGCCCTCTAATTTTCAAAGATGAATGAGAGATTAGGTCGAGATTAGGTGTGAAAACCGCAAACTCTCGACTAAATTGTTTGTTCGACCCACATTATATCTACAAACAGGAGAAATTGTGCCCAATCAAGAGTGAAATCCATACTTTAACGAATAATTTCTCTTTATTTTATCAAAATCAGGAACGAAGTCGTTAACTCAGGGGTGAAACCCGAACCTTGACGACTTGTTCTAATCTCTATTTTGTTTTACAAAACTCTCACCAAAGTATCGACGGACTCCAACGACTTGAAGTCACGCTGAAACTGGAAGGATGCGTGCCATTCACCCAGATTAGAGGCAAGAGCGCGGTCCCGAAGGCCAAAGTGTGTACCTAAAGTCCTTGTGAATAGTCGAATCACTTTGGTTAGTCGACGTCTAATAGCCGAGACAATCTATCCTTGATTTTTATGTGTTTTGATTCTGGATTCCGCCGCCGCCAACTCAGTGATTTGTCGATCTTATGTGAATTTATGTGTTTTATATGTTTATTTGTTAGTGTATTGAGGTAAACATTATAGTGGTACTGATGGTTTCGATATCGCGTTTCTCAGATCACACACAATTCACACCACACTAACAAATCGCTGCTACATGAAGAACGACTTTGTGCCATGTTGCTTGTTATATTATTCGCTTATGATATACTACTCGCTATGCTATTCACGATCGCTATTCTTGAACGCTCGCGGACTTTAAATGATAGGTTTCTGTATTCTGACTGCCTCTGGTGCTTATGTGCTTCTGTGATTCAGTGCCTTACGTGCTTATGTGCTTCTGTGCTTATGTGAATCTGTGATTATGTGCCTATGTGTTTACGCGATCGTATTCCTGAGCTTTAGTAGTACTAGATGTGTGAGGTGAGATTCGATTATGTTGTGTTTGAGCCCTATGGCGATGTCTGTTGCAGACAATGTCATCATCTGGACCCACATCTGGAATCCCCGTCACCCACGAGTTACTCGTCAAGAACAGAGAGACAAATGCCTTGCCGCTCTCGTCGCTAAACAAGTGGCAAAGGTAGTTCCTCAGATCGTGAGTGAGCTATACGAGAATGTGAGCAAATCGTTTGAAGGGTCCAGGACCGAAGCTCCCAAAGCTACCACTAAAGCTGCTTTTAGTTTCAAACAGTTCAAAGCTTGTGGACGGAAAGAATTCACTGGCGAAGATGGCCCTACGGCCTTGTTTCAATGGTTCGATTCAATTGAGGTCACCCTGCGACAGAGTGGATGTCCTGACAATCTCCGAACTCTGAATGCTACCGGCGTCTTCCAGTCCCGCGCATTAAACTGGTGGACGGCCGAGAGGAACAAACACGGAAATGACGCAGCTTATGGTCTGTCATGGGATGAGTTGAAGAATGTTATGCTCGAAGAGTTCTGCCCTCCCCATGAGCGCCAAAAGTTGGAGGACGAATTCTGGCATCTGAAGCAGAAAGATGGTGACAACGCTGCTCTAACTGCTCGCTTCAAGCAGCTCAGTATTATCTGTCCTGATCAAGTGAAGACTGCTGACATGACAATCAAGAAGTACATCCGCGCTCTGCAAGATTGTATTGCAGATTTTGTGCATGCTTCAAAGCCAGCAACAATCGAGGAAACCTACCTGCTTGCTGCTGAGATCAACGACAAGCGAGTGAAAGCTGAATTTTGGGATAAAGCTACCAAGAACCTACACCAAGCCACCGCCACACCAGCCGCTGAAACAGCCACCGCTCAGTCATCGAAGTCCTCTCGTCGCAAGAGGAAAAACAACAACAACAACTCCAGCAACAAGAACTGTGCTGTCACTACCACTGCTGCCCCGATTCAAGCCGTACCGGCTCAGCAGCAATCTCAGCACCTATCAGCTCCATCACCAGTTACCTATACACCGTCCACAAAGCGTGCATACACTAGCCCTCACCCTGCTTGCCCAACATGCACTTACCATCATCTGGTGGGTATTGCCTGCAGATTTTGCGTACATTGCAACATGAACGGCCACTTCACTGCCAACTGCCGTACTGGTCCCCGACAAGCACCAGCCCAAGCTACTGCTCATCAAGCTCTACTGCCAGCTCCTCAAGGCCAATAAGCGGCTCAGGCTCCCGCGATCAACGCTAGAGTCTACTTCGCGTGTGGTGATCCCAACCATTTCGCGAACATGTGCCCAAACAAGGTTGTGAAACAAGAGCTCCAGCAGCAGCAGCCTAAGCAACAGAAGCAACAACAGCCTCAGCAGCAACAGCAACAAGCCGCCCGCGCCCGAACTTTCAACATCAATGCGCGCCAAGCCCAGGCTGACAACAATGTGGTTAATGGTACGTTTGTCATAAATGGTTTATATGCTTCGTGTTTGTTTGATACTGGAGCCGATAACTGATTTTTGTCGTTTGAATTCGAGAAGCTCCTTAATCGTAAGCGCTCCCATCTCCCCTCGACGTTCGATGTCGAAGTTGCCACCGGAAGAACCGTCGCCGTCAATTCTATTCTTCGTGATTGTACTCTTGAGCTCAACAATCACATCTTTCCGATTGACCTTATTCTGATGCAACTCGGAAGTTTTGACATCATAGTAGGCATGGACTTTCTTCGTGAAAACCATGCTGAAGTTGTGTGCTTCGATAAGATGATTCAATTCTCGCTCGCGAATGGTGATGTATTATGTGTTTATGGTGAAACTCCCTCGAAAGGTCTTAAGCTCATGTCATGTGTCCAAGCTAGCAAGTATCTCCGCAAGGAAAACAGAGCTTTCTTGGCTAACATTGTAGTAGCTGAGAAGGAAAAGAAAGGAAAGACGGAAGTGAAAGATGTTCCTGTGGTTCGAGAATTTCCTAATGTGTTTCCTGATGATCTTCCTGGCTTACCGCCAAGTCATGATATCGAATTTTGTATTGATCTCATCCTTGGAGCAAACCCTATTGCTAGAGCTCCTTACCGACTCGCTCCGTCCGAAATGCATGAGCTCTCAAGTCAGCTCCAGGAATTGCTTGATAAAGGCTTCGCCCGAGCACCTCTCCATGGGGCGTACCAGTCCTTTTCGTCAAAAAGAAGGATGGGTCGTTCAGGATGTGCATCGACTATCGGGAATTGAATAAGTTGACAATCAAGAATCTCTATCCCCTGCCACGCATCGATGATTTGTTTGACCAGCTACAAGGTGCTACGTGTTTCTCCAAGATCGATCTACGCTCAGGCTATCACCAACTACGCATCCAAGAGGAGGATATACCCAAAACCGCTTTTCGCACTCGATACGGCCATTATGAGTTCGTTGTTATGCCTTTTGGTCTAACTAACGCACCCGTGGTTTTCATGGATCTGATTAATCGGGTGTGTAAACCATATCTTGACCGCTTCGTCATCGTGTTTAACAATGATATCCTGATCTATTCGAAATCAAAAGCCGAACACGCGCAACATCTACGTTTGGTTCTCGAGCTACTCCAAGGGAATCGACTCTATGCCAAGTTCTCCAAGTGCGAATTTTGGCTGGAGGAGGTTCAATTCCTCGGTCACATTGTCAATAGTCAAGGTATTCACGTCGATCCCGCAAAGATTGAAGCAGTTAAGAGTAGGGTTACGCCGAAGAACCCGTCTGAAGTCCGTTCTTTTCTCGGACTAGCGGGCTATTATCGTCGATTTATCGAAGGGTTCTCTAAAATAGCTGTGCTGCTTAACGCTCTCACACATAAAGACATACCTTTTGTTTGGGGAACTGAACAAGAGTCTGCTTTCCAAACCCTCAAGCACATGCTTTGCAATGCTCCTGTCCTCACTCTACCCAACGAAAACAACGACTTTATTGTCTATTGCGATGCCTCAAACCTTGGCCTTGGTTGTGTTCTCATGCAACAAGACAGGGTTATCGCTTACGCATCTCGTCAGCTCAAGATCCACGAGAAGAACTATACAACCCTTGACCTCGAGCTAGGCGTAGTTGTTTTTGCGTTAAAGATTTGGCGACACTACCTGTATGGTACCAAGTGTACGATCTTCACCGATCATAGGAGCCTACAACATATCTTTAACCAGAAGGAACTTAATATGCGTCAACGTTGATGGGTAGAACTTCTCAACGATTACGACTGTGAGATCTGCTATCACCCAGGCAAAGCAAATGTCGTTGCCGATGCCCTCAGCGGATGGAGCTATCTGCTCAGTATTCGTAATATCCTAGCCCAATACGATCTCGAAACCCTCATCCGCGAAGCCCAGCATGCTTGTTTTAACGAGCGCACATTGAAGAAGGAAAGGATCTATCACGATGGAGCCCAGCTTGTGAATAAGTCAAATGGGATATTCCACTTTCTGGACCGAATTTGGATCCCTAAGAGGACCAATTTACGACAGATTTTGATGGATGAAGCCCACAAATCTCGGTATTCTATTCACCCCGGTGCCAACAAAATGTACCAGGACCTTCGCTACAAGTACTGGTGGCCGGGCATGAAGAGAGATATCGCCCTCTATGTTGGAAAGTGCCTAACTTGCTCGAAAGTCAAGGCTGAACACCAAAGACCCTCTGGCTTACTCGAACAACCCCCGATCCCTATGTGGAAGTGGGAAAGTATAGCCATGGACTTCATAACAAAACTTCCGCGTACGCCATCAAGTCACGACAACATCTGGGTTGTCATTGACCGTTTGACCAAATCTGCTCATTTTCTTCCAATACGAGAAGACTAAAAGGTAGAAAGATTAGCCCGAATCTACACCAATGAGATCATTTGTCGGTACTTCCGCGTATGCCATCAAGTCACGACAGCATCTCGTGACATCATCTCTGACTGGGATGCTCGGTTTACCTCGCGTCTATGGGAAATGTTTCAAACGGCTCTCGGTACTACGCTTAATCTAAGTACCATATTCCACCCTCAAACTGACGGTCAGACTGAAAGAACGATCCGTACCCTTGAAGACATGCTCCGTTCGTGTGTCATAGATTTCGGTGGTAATTGGGACGCTTACCTGCCGTTAGTCGAATTCTCGTACAATAACAGTTATCATTCCAACATTCAAATGGCACCATTTGAGGATTGTATGGAAGAAGATGTCGATCGCCTATTGTATGGCACGAGATCGGGCACTCGCAATTAACCGGTCCTGAGCTATTGCAAGAGACGACTGACAAAGTCCTCCAAATTCGAGACAATCTGCTAAAAGCTTGGAGTCGTCAGAAAAGTTACGCCGATAGACGACGCAAGCCCCTTGAATTGGACGTTGGCGACTACGTACTCCTAAAGGTATCACCTTGAAAGGGTGTGGTCAGATTCGGCAAGAAAGGGAAACTAGCGCCTCGATATGTTGGACCTTTTAAGATTCTAGAAAGGATCGGAAAAGTCGCCTATAGACTCGAATTGCCGGAGGAACTTAGTAACGTCCACCCGACTTTCCATGTGTCGAACCTCAGAAAGTGCCTGGCTGAGCATGATTTAATTGTACCTCTAGAAGATCTTCAAGTAAACGAAATACTACACTTCGTGGAGAAGCCTGTCGAAATCATGGACCGCCAAACCAATCAGCTCAGACGCTCGCGCATTCCCATTGTGAAGGTTCGATGGGAAGGCAAACGAGGCGCAGAGTTCACTTGGGAACTCGAAAGCGACATGAAGGCGAAGTACCCGCAGTTGTTTGTTACTGCTTCGGCCTAATTTCGGGACCAAATTCCCTCAACTAGGGGAGGCTGTAACACACCGTGTTTCGAAAGTCAAAGTCAAAGTCCAGATTGAAGTCAAAGGGAGACAAGATTGCTAGTTGCGATCTGTCACTCCTTGCTCAATTCCTGTTTTGATTTCTTTGACTTGTAGATAGCCTTTTTATGCTTTTACGTTAGTTGTATTATGTGGAGTATTTACTAATAATAGAGGTTTAATCGCTATTTATCGATATTTATAGCATGTTTTATCGCTTTATCGCTTATCGCAATCGCACTCGAATCGCAACTCGAATTATGCGTCTGGTTATTGTTCTTATATGTGTGTGTGCCTTATGTGTTACTTGTGCATGTTTATTTATGTTGTTGTTGTGGTGACTAATCGAAACGCAATCGCAATAAAATCGTAAATGCTAAACGCAAGTTAAATAGGAAGCTTGTATGTTGATATAGTAGTTGGGATTAAAAGTAAGTTGATAAGTAAAACTATCGCATCGCCCACTCGAATCGCATCGCAACGCTCGATACTCGAATCGAAATCGCAAAACTTATCGCGCCGAGCACTCGATTCGAGTGGCCAGCCGACCGAGTTGCCACCCGATCGGGCTGCCACCCGATCGGAGTGCCACTCGATCGAGCTGCCACCCGATCTAGGTGCCACCCGACCGAGTTGCCACTCGATCTAGCTGCCACCCGGACGGGCTGCCACTCGATCGACCAGCCTCTTTCCCTCCTTTCCATTTATGGAAAGCCTATAAATACCACATATGTCAACCTCACTTGATGTTGACAGCTCTCTCTCCCTCTCCACTCGCTCCAGCCGCTATTTCTTCAGATTTCTCACGATTCTTGTAAGTTTTCCACCTAAATCTTGTACTTTCTTGATCTACACGCACTCCTACACCTTTCTATCTTTAGAATCTTAACTTTTAACCGTGAAATCACTAGATTTGAGGTGCTCTAGGATGATGTCATCATGGTGTTCATAAGAACTTCATGTTTTGGCTTCAATCCTTCAAGAACAACTTGGATCTGAACGATTTCCACATAAACAAACAAAGATCTTGCATAGAAAAGAATTGAAAGATGGTTTTCCAAGTTTCTTTCAACACTTTTACACTTAATGCACTCAAAACCGATAGAATCGGAGCTTGTTCTAACCTTCTACTCTTTCTTGTTGAATGTGTTGGTTCAAGATCCGGACTCTATCCACGAGATTACCGATTTCGGGTTAAACATGAAACACCGTTTAGAACAGTTAACTGGTCGGACTAGGTTGATTCCTGTCCGATCGGGTCACTAAGTCTTGACGAGGTCTCTGTTGTTTAGCACGCCATCAAACATTCTCGAGAAAACGACAAACTACCAAAACAACCAAGGAAGAAGACGACCAGGTCATCTGGGGTGGATTGTCGTCCGATCGGATTGTCGTCCGATCGGATTGCCACCCGACCGGACTGCCACCCGACCGGACTGCCACCCGATCGGACTGCACCTTGGGTCCCACACTTAACTTTTATTTCAACATTGAGGTTTTGAACATTGAACAGATTGTCACCCGACCGGATTTCCATCCGATCGGATTGCCATCCGACCATGTGATGTTTGACTTCAACACTTAAACAATTTTCAACATGTTCAGTACGCATGGATTGCCACCCGATCGGATAGCCATCCGATCGAGTGACCGTCCTGCTATGAACTTGTTCTCAAGATCAGAAGCCTCGCCAATCGGATTGTCATCCGATCGAACAGCAGTTCAAACGACCGACCTGAAAGGTAAGAGATACTTCTCTATTTTCAAAATGCTACAACGAAAACTTCAAAAGTCAAACCATTATACACAAACACATCCATCCCAAACGAGGTAACAATCCACTCGCATGGTCACCCGATCGGATGACCGTTCGAACGGATTGTCACCCGGTCACCCGGTCGACCGGCCACCCAATCGGATTGCCACCCGATCGGATTGCCATCCGATCCACTAACACCTTACTTTGTTTTACGCGTTGCTTATCATTTATGCTATCATTCTGACCAGGCTAATCTTGCTCTCTAGCGCTCCCTTCAATCCATCATCACTGTGAGTATACTCGAACCCTTTTTGCTTTACGCAGTTTTGGGTGTTACATACGTTACTTATACTAAATCACACCGAACACACTAAGCAATACTTTAACGCTAACCGTTACTGCATGTTATACGTGACTTAATGAATGCTTGTTTGTTATGTTTACACATGGAATGTTGTCTACCTTCCTTAGCAACGATAGTACTACAGTTTGGACTCAGCACCTGTTCACTCAGGGGTTGTTAAGGACAATTAATTACATGGCTCACAGTGGTGGTGAGTGTGTATTACAAACTGCCTTGGGCAGTCAACTCGCAGTCATTGGTATCGATAGGTTCATGTCGATAACTAACATGCTTCATTTTACACTGTGTACGTGCTGGTTATGCGTAAACGATTTCGAACTTTATTATATCTATTAAACTTGTATGCTCACCTTTACACTATGTGTATTGACTTTTACTTTAACGTATGTGACAGGTGCTTAAGATGTTTATGCTTGGCTTGCTGTGAAATCAAGGCTAGGAAAGGTCTAGAAACAAATAAACGAATTGTCTGTATTTGAAATCTGAGTTGTCGGAACAGAACAATTTGACTAGATCTTGTCTGTAATTATTATGTTATATGTCATGGTATGGGACATGATGCTTTAAATAATTGGTAATTATAGTTGTTATGGAAACTTCTGGACAATTTGTTTCGCTCAGTGCCACGCCCCGATGTTTCCGCCATCGGTTGGGGTGTGACACTTATTCTTCTGAGTCAAAGCAGTGAGTGGAACTGCGATCTTCGAGAAGTTTGAAATAAACCATCGATAATAACCAGCAAGACCAAGAAAAGAACGAACTTCTGTGGGTGTTGTAGGTGTATTCCAATCCTTAATTGCTGCAATTTTGGAAGGATCAACATGAATACCCTGCTTGTTAACTATATGACCTAAAAAATGAACTTCTTTATGCCAGAATTCACACTTGGAGAATTTAGCAAAAAGTTGTTCCTTCTTTGGGAGTTCCAGTGTCAGACGAAGGTGTTGTTCGTGCTAGGCTCGAGACTTTGAATAAATGAGAATGTCATCGATGAACACAATGATGAACTTGTCTAAATAAGGTTTACAAACCCTATTCATTAAGTCCATGAAGATAGCTGGGGCATTCGTCAAACCAAAAGGCATGACAGTAAACTCGTAGTGCCCATATCTTGTGCGGAAAGCAGTTTTGGGAATATCTTCTTCGAGAACACGAAGCTGATAATACCCATAATGCATAACGATTTTGTAAAAACTTGAAGCACCTTGCAGCTGGTCGAAGAGATCATCAATTCGTGGTAGGGGATATCGATTCTTGATGGTAAGCTTATTCAGCTCACGATAATCGATACACATTCGAAAAGACCCATCTTTCTTTTTCACAAACAGGACAGGAGCGCCCCAAGGTGAATAGCTCGGTCGGATGAATCCTTTGTCAGATAACTCTTGAAGCTGTTTTGATAACTCTTGCATCTCAGATGGTGCAAGACGATAAGGTGCTTTCGTAATCGGGTTGGCATTGGGTACAAGGTCAATATGAAACTCGACTTGACGAACTGGAGGCAAACCAGGCAGTTCATTGGGAAACACCTCTGGATAATCTCGGACAATCGGAATATCTTGAATACACTTGTTCTTGCCTTTCTCCTCGGTGACATGTGCCAGAAAAGCAACATATCCTTTTCGTAAATAACTTTGGGCTTTCGTACATGACATAAGTTTCAAACCACCAGATGGTTTCTCGCTACAAACCTATAGGATTTCACCAGACGAAAGAGGAATACGGACAATCTTATCGAAACCAAAACCACCTCAGCATGATGTTTGGTTAACCAATCCATCCCTACGATAATGTCAAAACTCCCAAGTTGCATCGGTGTGAGGTCAATAGGAAAAAGATGGTTATCGAGGTTCAATTGACAATCACAAATAACAGAATCGAGTACAAGAGGTTTACCAGTAGCAACTTCGACAGATAAGGGTTTCCTCAGTTTAGTTCTAGGTATTGCAAGTAAAGGCTCAAAAGATAACAAAACAAAACTCCTATCAGCACCAGAATCAAAAAGAATAGATGCAGGTTGATGGTTAACAAGGAACGTACCGTTAACAACCTCGTTGTCAGCACGCGCCTCGTTTACATTCAAATTATACGCTCGTCCACGAGCGGGATTTGCGTTTGCAATGGCATTCGGATTTGCATTCGCGTTCACTAACCTCGGGCAGTTGTTGCAGAAATGACCAAACTCTCCGCAATTGTAACATGATCCAGGTGGGAATCTAGCATCATTCCCCTGAACTGGAGCTTGATTCAGAACAGCTTGGTTCTGACCTAAACGACAAATGTTGGCCAGATGCCCAGGTTTACCACAAGTGGTACACTGTTTACAGGCCTGTTGGGCAACATGATGACCATTGCATCGAGCACAGTGGGGTGCGGTACCAGCATACTGTTTCTTCGCAGGAGGAGGTTGTGCTGGTGGGTTCTGAGGATTTTGTGCAGTGACAGCAAAGTTTTGGTAAGCCTTGCGCTTCCTCGACCTCTTAGAAGACTCTCCCTTCTTCTTACCCTTACCCTTTTCCTTGTCTTTACCCTTGTCTTGAACGGTATCGGCCGACTGCTTCTTGTCACCCTTGCGGGTCAGTTTCCCTTTTCTGACCTGAGACTCGGTCAGAGTAGCAGCCAATTCGATCGCTTGACGAACAGTAGTAGGATTACTGCCAGTCACAATGTCTTACACAGAATCGGGCAGACCATCGATATACCTCTCAATCGCTTTCTCCAATGGGGTAACCATAGTGGGACACAACAAACTCAGCTCTTCATAACGATCCGTATACGCACGGTGTTCTCCCCCATCTTGTTTCAGATCGTCAAATTCTCGTTCCAAAGCTCGAATCTCGTGACGGGGACATAACTCTTTCATCATGAGAGTTCGAAGCTCTTCCCATGTTTGTGCCATTGCCAAATCGGCACCCCTATCACGCATCACACCGTTCCACCATGTAAGATCATGCTTCTCGAACACACTTGATGATAACTCAACCTTACGCTCATTCGGACACTGAACATGTCTAAATGTGCTCTCGAGGCTCTCGAACCATTGCAGGAGCGCAGTTGCTCCTTGAGACCCAGAAAACTTTAGCGGTTTAGCCGAATTGAAATTCTTGAAACTACACTGAGCATTATTGTTGTTATTGTTGTATAATTGATGGATCTGGGTTACTATGTTCGGAAGCACAGCAGCCATTTGCTGAGAGACAAGGGCTGCGATTTCTTCGTTAGTTGGAGGTTGTACATCTCGTCGAGGAGGCATTTTCTAAAAGGAATAAGGAAACATGAGAAACGAGTGAGATCGATAATTGGATAAACAAAAGAGGCATTGAAAAACATCGACAAAACACGAGGAAGGTGATCATTCGTTCGTTACCTCAAACAAACAAACGACACGCAGTGACTAATCAAAGTAAATGGGTCAATATAATGTATCGCGAAGACATGCTTTAGCCTATAAGTGGACACTCACCCCAAGAGTTCCCAGGTAAGAGTGACTGGTCCGATTATGTGGATTTGTACGAACACTCTAGCCTTAGACAGAAAACTCAGGATACAGGCATCCACTCTTCCAGATTGCATGTGTTCACACTATAAGACCTAAACTTTGATGAGATTTTGAAAATTTAGAGGGTTCAAAACCTAGTAATCAATCATCCAAGAATAGATGATTAATTTTCGAAGCGGATTTGTTATTGTATTCTCGTTGTGGTTATCACCTAAGGATAGGTGACGGTATTGTTTTAAAAATCTAAACACAAGTAAACTTGTGTTAGGGTCCTAGAAAAGTTATAGTCTAGGTCAAAGCATTACTAATAACCTAATTCCCTATAACCATTGGCTCTGATACCAACTCTTCTGTCACACCCCGACCGCGTTAAAACAACGAAACCGCGGCGGAAACGTCGGGGAGTGGAGTGGCATAATTATTGTTTCACAACCATGGATTCAAAATGTTTCGTTTTATGGAATTATTAAATATTTACATTGTCTTCAAGTTAAAACAACAAGTTAAACATAGAGTATTATCATTATTAGGTCACTAAGGCCTTGTCTAGATCCTATGTGAGCATGTATCCTAGCAATCAAATCATTCAACAACACCTGAAACATATGTAAAAAACAAAGTCAGCAAAGTAATGCTGGCGAGCACATAGGTTTTGTGAGAGTGTTGGATTCATGGCTCGTTTACATGTTGCAATACCTCTTTAGACTACAAGAGTCAAAAGTTAAAAACCTTGTTTTGAAATGGGTATAGTTATTGCAACATAACTAACCAACTCAAATCAAGTTGTTTATAGTTTATAAAATCCCGCAGCCATGATTCTTAATCCAAAACATTTGTTTAAGTCGACCAAATTTGTAAATCACCTCGTTAGTAAAACTCGTATGGTTTATATTATTTAGAAAACATCGTTGTGTGACATCGTTTTAAAATCATTTGCCCAAGTGAACTAAATAATGCCATAGAATGTAATATGATAAAAACACTTATATATAAGAAGTACAAGTGGCGTATCTACCATGCTTTTATCATGTTACACCCGTCCCATTACCTAATCACAACCCAAAACCAATCGTTTGTCCAATTCGTTTAACTCATTTAAATCGTTTCAATTGTTCAAAATCATTCTCGTTTTAATTGTGAAAACTACTTTTGGTTGTCTCGCTAATAACCTCCAAACCTTCGTAACTCATCCATCGTTCAACTCGTATTAATCAAACCACCAAAGGGTAAGTTAACAAATAACAGGTTCAGTCGTTACCCACATAACCCCCACACATAACCATGGGTGCAGTCTGATAACGGGATTTGTCAGATCCTATGGTACCATAACCTAATACTGGTCGGTTCGACCAAAACTAATGAATGTTATTCGTTATGTAACTACGTCCAACAAGTTTGTTCACATTATCGAAATCGTTATTAGTTTTATATAAACCATATTAATCATTTTTGAAACCATCGTTAAAAACATCGAAATCATTTAACACATATGAATCACCCCAAAACAATCGAAAACAGTAAAATAGGGGAACTATGTACTCACATTGAACTTGCAAGTATCCTTGATCTAAAGAACTCAACAAACTCAGGCAAACCAAGGAAATCAAGTAGCACCTAGTAATCGAATCACTAGTTAATAAATCGACACCTAAATCAGAAAATCGGATAGAATGAGGTCTCGTAAACCAATTGAGTATTGGAACTCATGTGATATGGTTTAACGAAGCCTACATCCTAAAACGGAACCTAACCTAAGTGCTTTCGACTCGTTACGACCCATTAAGGTATCTTACGCTACTTTAACGCGTAGTGCGCGCAAATGCGCGCTCAAGACACCTAACTAGTCCTATGACAAGTATTATATGCCTAATCATGTTTAAATATGTTGCATAATCAGTTAAATGACAAAAGTTTAAGCTAAATATGCTTAGAATCCAATTATGAATAAAAAGGGCATTTTGGTCATTTATCGAAGGCATATAAACTACCTATCATACAACTAAATAAACTAAGTGACCATAAGGTATAACCTCGGAAGGTTATTCCCTATACAACTATGGTCACAAATATGCTTCGTCGGATCCTAATGATCGACCAAACGGGTCGGGTTCGAAAGTCTAAGCGGTTGTTAAGACCGCTTATCTTACGACCCTATACAAGCACTAGACTAAAAGTGACGAGTTAAACATGTTGAAACATGTTTAACTATGTTAGAAAACAGGTTTTGATATCAAAACAAAGGGTTTTGATACCCAAGAATAGTTTGGTTGCAAAATACGCATAAATACGCATTTTGACCGAAACTATGACTCGTCACTACGCCTAATCAACGTGGTAATCAGTAGGTATAGTCACAAGGGACTATAACCATCGTGATTACGCTCACGTTGCAAAGTTCAAACGAACTTTGTGTTGACCAATTCGTGGTTAAAGAAGAAAGTCAAACACTGTTTGACTTTCACGCTTGAAATACATAAACGAGCATGAAAGAAACTTACAAAGGGTCCAAGCTAGGAAGTCTTGATTCAATTTGCTCAGGTATGAAGTGTTAAACCTCAACTTAGAGCAGAAAATGAATCAAGTGTGAATAAAATGAATGAAAGGCTTGGGTATTTATAGAATTCCCACAACCGTTAGGATCGTTTCTCGTTATTCGAGCTTTGATAAAGACCATACACGTGGGCACAAGGTTTATAATACAATAGGAACATTAAAACCATCAAATGGTATTGAAATTCAGGGATTAAAACCATCAAAACCAGCTCAAAGACCAGATTCAATGTTTCTGTACTGGGCAGCTGTCGCCGGCCGCGTAAGAAATGGACTAGGCTTACGCGCCCCTCCTAGTAACTATGGCAGATTGTGACTTTTGGTCCCTACAAGCCCAAAACTTGATTTCTGATGCATTTTTGACACGTTTAAGCCCCGTTAACCCCATTTCAAGGCTCTAAAATGAAGTTAAAGTATAGGGAACTTAAAATATGCTCAAAAACATCTCGGATGTCGGTTCGTTTGGTCGTACGGTTGCGCTATTCGGTTAATTACGACGAAAACTCGAACGAACGCAAAAACGATCCAAATTAAGCGACGAATGGAATTTTTGCATTCCAATCACTAAAATAAAATATTTTAATGATTACAAAATTTTTTGGATGTCCGGATATATTCAGAATGTAACATATGCGCGAAAATGCAAACTTATGCACTTTTTGATGCTTTTAGTCCCTGCTGATTAAATAAGTTTATTTTTGCGCACCAAACACCTCAAAGTCCATTTCTAAGATATGTAAAGGATATTTAGGGCATGTTTAACTTATGATCATGTTCCGGAATGTTCAATATAGAACGAATCGGCATACTTTCGCAGTTTGACACAAATAGTCCCTGCGATCGAATAGACTTGTTTTCAACACACCAAACCATCCAAAACTTATTTCTAAGTTATGTAAAGGTTATTTAAGGTATGTTAAGCCTATGTCACTATTCCGGAGTGTTTGTCGTGCTAAACTGACTGCGTTTACACACCAGTTTGCGTATAACTTCCCAGAAAGCAATTTAAAGCTTGAAATCGAATTTGAATCAAAATGTAAAATCATCAAACACAAATACACATATAATAACACCAAAAAACATTGTTTTATTAATAATTGATATTGTTTTACAATATACATTGTTTACAGAGCACAATTGTCACAATAAGTATTTTAACTTATAATAAATATCATTGGTGTTTGGTTGGTCATACGTGACTTCTGACGCCAGAAAACGCTACCGAAAAGGTAAAATACGCATATTTCAACGTACGCGAAAACGGGATGTTCAAGGGTGAACTTTGTGTGATATAGTTTGATATTTGAAAATGAGTACATGTAATGTGATTTTCTAAGTGATTTCATGATGATATGAAATGATGCTATGTTTAAACGTTTATGCGGTTGAAACGGTAAACTTGATCAGAAATCGCATTATGTGTGAAAATTTGTGATGAACATGAGAAATATGTTTGAAGTAACTTGATGAGTTATTTGATATATATTAAGTGTTTGAGTATGATATATATATATATATATATATATAGGAGAAGGATCCTTAGGAACCACCCTTTATTGCGAGAACCGCGAGAACCATTGTGAACACAAATAGTAATACCTAAAAAAATCTAAAAAACACCCAAAATTTTTTTTTTATTTTTTTTACTATTTTTTTTTTTGGAAAAATCTCTATATTTTGTTTATAAAAAATAAAAAAATTTCAAAAAAAAAATAAAAAATAAAAATTTCCGAGTAACAGTTATCCATGCACATGCACATGTGCATTTGTATCATTTCTTTGACAAATTCCGTATTTCATTACAAATATTAGACAATTGTACTTTCATTTACACTCCCACGTGTAATACACTACTTTTTACGTTAACAATATTAAAAATGCACATGTGCATCTATATGTATCAACATGAAATAAGGTGTGTAGGTACACTACTTTCTCTTTCATCTATCATTCCATCCATAATACACAAACATGCACATGTGCATTTTCGTAATTTCTTTGACAAATTTCGTAATTCATTACAAATATTAGACAATTGTACTTTCATTTACACTACCATATGTAATACACTACTTTTTACATTACAAATATTAGAAATGCACATATGCATCTATATGTATCAACATGAAATAAGGTGTTTTGGTACACTACTTTGAATACACTTTCCCTTTCATCTATCATACCATCCATAATACAGTACCATTACCTTCAACCATCCATAATACAATACCATTACCTCCTACCATCCATAATACAATACCATTACCAATATTTTCACTTTATTACATGTATATCAACACCATTTATACCATCCAATCAACATATTACATCATAAATTGACAACTATAACCAAACCATCAACCACTAGATATAACTAACCAAAAAACATGTATATGGGCCTACTTCTCCATTCAAAATCACAAACTTTTTGTAGCAAAACACGTTATATCATGGTTATGTATAATGATGCACGTGTGCATTTTGAATATTGGTAATGTAAAAAGTAGTGTATTATGGATGGTATTGTAAATTAAAGTGCAATTGTCAATTACTGATAACGTATTACGGAATTTGTCGAAGTAATGATACATATGCACATGTGCATGGATAACTGTTACTCAAAAAAAAGAGTTTTTTTTTTGCTAACTAAATATAGCGATTTTTTTAAATATTTAAAAAAAACATTTGAGTGCTTTTTGATTTTTTTTAGATTTTATTTTGTGTTCACATTGGTTCTCGCGGTTCTCGCAATAAGGATGGTTCTCAAATGAACTTTACCCTATATATATATATATATATATATATAGGGTCAGGATTTAGAGAAAACGATGGAACGTGTGAGAACGGTTATGGATCATCCGATCAAAATAATCTATAGACTAGATTGGCGCGGTGGTGTTTTCGTAAATAACTTAAATTTTATTACGTGAACGCGCTTCATTAAGGGTAAAAAAGGTAAAACATCCTTTCTCACATAAAACGTCATTGAAATATAAAACACACCACTACTACTGAACTTACATTTGAGATCCCTCCGCTGGTCATATCAAAGTTGTCCATTCTGTAGTATGAGACACGAGCCTCTACTACACCTATATTGATTTATGTTCGTCATAGGAAGAGAACTCAACCCACTGGAGATATAGCATCGACTTGTAGAGCCGTTAATGAGTTTGCTTTGGAGAAGCAGGAAGGAGTTTGGATAAACCGATACTCTCGATGTGATCGTCAGGTTGCAACCATACGAGGAGACCTGGAGATGACCAAGAGTAAAGTGAAGGAATCTTGAAGGCCAGATGGATTGGTACGATGAGATTCAGAAAGTTGATGACTGTGCTATGCATAAGATGCACTGGAGAACTGTGGAGCTCGAGAAGTTAGTTGGGAAACTGTTGGAGTTTCTGGGTTCTAAGTGATCGATGTTTGTTTTGTTTGTCCTGATTCTTTTGGTAACCCTATCTAGGCTTGCACTCCAACTAGATATTTTAGGAGGAAATTCGGTGAAACTTGTCAATGGTGTTTGACTTTGATCACACCAAGTTTTGTTAGCTCTTTACAAACTACGAGACAAGTGAAGTAATTTCCATGATAAAATATCAATATAATGGGGTTTTGGTTAAATTTTTCTAATTGATATGTGGCTGTGATTGCATACGCAACGTTTGATCCACTCACATTTAATGATTAAATTATTTAAAATATTGTCCAACGTTGTCATTATTATCCCAGTAATACGAACGACAATATGCCACCAAAAGCGAGACCAATTCCTGAAATTTAACCATGGAAGGCTTGAACGTTAGAGCTTGTACGACTCGATTCAATGATCTAGCTAGGTTGGTTCCCCGAATGGTCACACCTGATTTTGTGTTAAGATTTAAAGGAATATTTGGGAATTGGCGCTGAAAGTATGGTTGTGTGTCTAGTGATTGTATTTTAAACAATAAAATGGTTTTAATCAAATAAAAAGTGGTGATATGTGTGGGTATGAATACATGGCCGAAAGTATGTGTGTGTGTCTAGTGATTGTATTTTAAATTTTGTTTGTAATAATACTTGTAAGATGTTTGTTTGAATGAACAAGATTATGTGCAAATGTGTTAGAGATATAAAGGAATGATTGAATCATGATTTTTGATTTGAAATAATGTTAGTATATGTTCATGCATATGGCTGAAATATACTAGGCATATTTGTGAAATATTAAGTTGACGCATGTTCTTAAATGTTAGTTAAGATGCATATGTTTGATGATTTTTCAATGATGATTGAATGATTAATCAAAGAATGAAATGTGAATGTGTCATATGTTATAATAAATGAAAGAATCAGATTGATTATTCTTGTGTGATGATTGTGAAGGGGTGAATTGTAACTAATTATCTATAATTTTGTTAAAACCTTAGGGATTTAAGTGTAATAAGTTTAGGGGCTAAAAATAAATAGTGTTTAAAAGACCTAACCACCCTCATTTTAGGGGTCTTTCTATAAATAAATGGAGGGAAAAGTCCTTATTATTTGGGTATCTTAAAATGCCCTTGCCTCATGCATTATAATATAGTATAGATATATATAGGACAAGGATCCGTTAGGAACCACCCTTTATTGCGAGAACCGCGAGAACCAATGTGAACACAACCAAAAATACCTAAAAATAGCAAAAAACACACAAAAAAAATATTTTTTTTAATATTTTTTATACAAAAATCGCTACTTTTAGTAGTAAAAAAAGTAGCGATTTTAATGTAAAAAATATTAAAAAAAAATTTGTATGTTTTTTTTTATTTTTTTTAGATTTTTTGGGGGTTTAATTTTTAGCATTTTAGCTTTGGGGGGGGGGGGGGGGGTGGCGGAGGGGGGTTTAGGTTTTTGGGTGGGGGGGGGGGGTGGGGGTTAGGTTTTTTTAGCTATTTTTGGTTGTGTTCACATTGGTTCTCGTGGTTCTCGCAATAAAGGTTGTTCTCGCATGAACCTTACCCTATATATATATATATATATATATTTGTGAAATAAATATACGCAAAACAAAACGGTCATACATGTACATGGGAACGAGGTTCACCGAACTTAAAGTATATATTTTAAAGAATATATATTTCACACCACAAACTTATATCGTGCGAGGCACGGGGATTCAAACGGGCTAGGCCCATCCTTATTGCACAAGGCACAAAGACATTCATGGGCTAGGCCCACTTATACCGTGTGAGACACGGGAACTCATATGGGCTAGGCCCATTCTCACTCGTGCAGGGCACGAAGACGAACATGGGCTAGGCCCACTTATTCTCGTGCTAGGCACAGAGACTTATGAAGGGTGAGGCCCGTTCATACATAATGTAAAAACAATATTTATATACACGTATATTCCAAGAACGAATATACGAAACAAATACCCACATATTTAAAATACACAAGGGTTCCAAATACATAACAAATATAATAGCGTTCAAGATGAACAAAGTGTACGTGAATTAACATAAACCCAAGTGTCTAATGAGTTTGAGCACGTGTAGGTTATTACACGCTATCGGATACCCGATTTGCTAGCATTCATACGGATGCAAACTTGTGAGTTCATACCCCCTTTTCTTTTAAACATTTTCAGTTTTATAACTCTCAGGAGTAAATACATGTTAACAAGGGTATGATTAAGCTATGGAATGAATTATTGGATCACTTGCGAATAGGCGCAAACTTAGGCACCATTAATATTGTTAAGGACCAAGGAACAGAAAGGGTAGATATATCGGGTACAGGCGAGCCCCACTCATAGGTCCTTGTGAGACCGCTTAGAGTGCTTTTGTGTCCTAGTCGAGAGTAATCGACACATAAAATCGTCTACCGGGTTGAGTGCTTCCTATGTCAGCACACATATTAATGTCCTTCTAAAACATTAATGATCATTAAATTAATTGACTCTTTACATACCAGCTTTCGATACTCGAACTTTCAAGTGTTTTTAAGACTCATTTGATGCAATGCGAAATTAAAACACATGAACTCGCTTAACTTTTGTTGATGTTTTTAAAATTACATGTATTTTAGGAAACTAAATGGATCTTGGTGCGGCGGGTTATGAAGTTTCAAGTTTATTATGAAGATGATGTCATCCATATTTTATAGGGTTTGATCCATATGTCCCGTCTTCGAACGGGACATAGGATGCAAAACCTTGTAAAACTTATTAACTTATGTCATCTTTGGCTACTATACAACTTATGACTTGTATCTTTATATTATAGTAATGGATGAACATCGTGCATGTTTTATATCATATAGTTTGTTTACTTATATTCGTATGATATGGAAACCAATAAAGTCACACTATGCACTTCCACCTCTGATGCAGGTATGATAGGTTGGTATCAGAGCTTTGATTGTAGTGAACCAGGATTCCATCTCGAGTCTAGTCTAAAATCACTAGGATCCTCTCACGAAAAGGTTTAACAAAAACAAATAGTTTTGATCACATACTCGAAGCACAAGATCCACTACACAAAACGTATTTCCAAAATAAATAATGCGAGGGCATTATTTGGGGCTCAGTCTATGGGAAATAGACTCCTTACATTGTCAAACTATGTGTCATGGACACAATACATTAACAGATTATGTGTTATAGGCACATTACATTATCAGTCTATGCGTTATAAATAGTTTACGAGTTCAGCTTATACAAGATCGAAATCCCGGTTAGATAGGATTTTATGTGATATATATAGGAGAGGGTTTAAATGAAAACGCTAAATATTGTGAGAACCATGAGAAGGAATGAAAAAATCACAATAACTTGGTAAAAAACAATGAAAATTCAAAATTTTCTTTTACACTTATCATTATTATTCAAATACAATGTTAGAAATTAAATTTACACGTTCAAATTTACATGAATTCGTAAATAAAGAAAAAATTACACATGTGTAAGTTTGCCATTTACACATGTGTAAATTTGTTGTGTTTACACAAGTGTAAAAATTCTAATAAGAGCGGTTTTGAGAGGAAAAATGAATTATTTGATATTGCAAATTCTTTTTTGGATGTTGTATTTTAGTTACAATGAGGTTTGCATAAATTTTTTTTTTGGTTTTGATTGGTTGTTCATTCGTTCTCACGTTCTCGTAATATTTAGCGTTCTCAAGATAACCCTCCCCTATATATATATATATATATATATAATTTATGCATATATGTGTTGCACGGAATATTTTGCAGAGAACAAAATACCTTCGACATCGAATTCTATTACTACTCTTGACTCGCATGATGAAAATATCGACCTCGCGTCTATTGTGGAGCTTATGGCAGTTGTGGTTACTTAGTGAGACCGTAAGCTTGATGTCGTAGAAGATGGATGTTTTTCCCTTGAATGTGGAGATTCCTAACTACGGTGGTGACGATGAGGCGGAGGTTACCTTGGACAATAACTCTGTTAATGGGACGAGGTCTCTGTGGCTCATACGAATCATAATTAATGACAATCTCGTCCAGGCAAGGAAGATGAAGTACTCATCTTAAAAGAGCCCCTCAAGTTGTTATTGTTGCGGATTCTCTCTATTTCTAGTTTGTCTAACGTTGTGCCCTTTCGCGAGTAATGGCAACGGGCGTTAGCACGTGGGCCATCACGAAGGTCCATCCTATGTTGAAGGTATGTAGACAATAGTGTCCTTTCTCTGACTGATCGTCTGCTTTGAATGAGAGAATGCTAGGGTGACCATGCAAGGCAATTTATTATTACGGGGGCCCACGTAATAACAATTTGTAGTGCATGGGAATCCTGGTGGGCTCTGCGGGTTAAGCTAATGATCACTATCCATTCGAAATTCTTAAGTTGTTCAAATCTCTTCCTAGTAGAACACAAACCGGGATAGTTACTATAACACTCTACAAAGTAGGAAATCTGTCTTTGTTCACTTCGTGTCTAACACTTCTCTATATAGTACGAGTCGGTTGAGACCCGGTAACTAAGCAAGTGAAGATGGTTAACCACTCAGGAAAGATTTTCCTCAGCACTCCAGGATTCATGAGCTTGAATTTGTACAGTATCTATAATACCCTATCTTATCCATTGTAGTTTCTATGATAAATCCCATCATTTGACATCCGTTTTACCTCAAAAGGGTAGTATAGCACGAGCCATAGTGTAATCCATTTACCACACTCTATTTGAAATTCATGGAAACCATACTAACCTTATTGGAACTCATGGAGCTCAAGCAAAATCAATGTATTTGTCGCGCAGTTCAGCGCGGCAATGGGGTCCTCCCTACATTGGACAATCGAGCTCCATGGAGTACGGAATACATACTATAAGGATGTAGGAGACCTCTTTGTTCTCCCCTCCCAACAGATTGTTGCTCCATTTAAGCAGATGGACGACATAAGCAAAAAGATTCTTCTCGTCCTTCACCTCACAAGCACTCTATCACCCCCTACCTACATCACTACCACCATCACTCCTATTAGTACTTCCACATTCTCCATCCCACAGTGCACCCCCATTGTTTGAGTAGTGCTTTCGTACCCTTGAAACCCACTTTACAGCCGCTATAAGGCACAATTTCGGTCTCGAGGAAGAGGTTATGTACTCTCGCGGCCTTATTTCTGCGTTCTCACTTTCACACCCCACACGCGGTAGTTATGCACATCTCCCATCTTTTGGGAAATATACCAGTTTTGCAAAACCAAATACTATTGAAGAGATGGAGACTTGAGGATCAATCAAAGAACAAGGTGAAGAAAAGACCTCACCATATGTCGTATATTACTGTATGACTTGTATCGACCAGAGTGAGATAACTCCGAGGATGTTTTCCTCACAAAACTAATGGTAACAAGTTGATATGGTATATATAAAAGTCGGCATTTCCTTAGTAACACATTGTTGTAACTTATTATACTTCCCTACAATGGTGTGATTAGTGTGGTGTGATTATTGTGGTGTGAAGGATTTGCATAAGCATAATTATGAATTATCTTACCCTTATACTCGTTGTGCATGACGAGTGGGTTTTACTTTCATTCATAAATGACAATATTTATTTTAAAGATATATGTCTAATTTCGTCGATATGTTTCAAATATACGAAGTTCATGGCGCCATAACGAAGAAACACTTGTCGAGCCCAATCGGAATCTTTACTTGCAACATGAGCTGAGCTCGATGCTCTAGTGAACGAGCAAGTCGCTGCAACAATCGTCCAATACGAAGCAAACCGCATTGCAAACAGTGGCGGGATGAGAGGAACCATATTGAAAATTGCTCAGGCGATAACTCTTGCCTTAAGTCCTGCTGAGGGTGGGGTAAGGATGGAATAAAAGCCTGGTGAAAAAGAAGACGCATGTGGAGTCTTCTTCGAGTAGCAATAAGAGGAAGTATGCACATTTCAAGCAAGGCTCTAGATCGAACAACAAACATAAAGAAACTGCTACGACTAAGAAAGTCATGGCATTCGTTGCCACGACTAAAACGGGTGGTATGAACTATAAGGGAAAACTACCAAAGAGTAATAAGTGCAAATATCATCACCAAGATTCTTGCTGGACCATGAAGTGTGATGAGTGCGGGAAGTTGGGTCACTGCACCGAGAATTGTTAGGTAAGCAAGTAGGGTGGTAGAAACGGGAATATCAATGGGAATAGGAAAAGTCAAGGTTGCTACAGATGTGGTAAAAAGGGCATTATCGGAAGGGTTGCTCGAAAGAGAATCAAGTTCGTGGGAGAGCTTTTGTGATACGAGCCAAAGACGCACGCCAAGACTCTAATGTGGTCACGGGTACGTTCCCTATCCACCAACACTTTGCATCTATTCTTTTTGATACCGGCGTTGACTTAAGTTTTATATCTATAGAATTTAAAAATATGTTTGGCTTAGAGTCGAGTAAACTAGACGTCCCTTATTCTATAGAATTGGCGAACACAAAATTTGTTGAATCGGGAAAACTTATTATAGGTTACACACTTGAACTCAGGTGCGGAAAATTTAACATCAATCTTCTTCCCATTCATTTGGGAAGTTTTTGATGTAGTTGTCAGCATGGACTGGGTCCAAAAACTAGACGTAAGTGGTTTATCATGAGAAAACCATTTTCATTTCCCCTACCAAATGAAAAGACTCTTATAGAACATGGAGAGAAGCGTGAGACGCCCTTACGGGAATCATAAACTACATGAAGGCCCAGAAGTGCCTACGAAATGGTTGCATAGCCTTTCTAACACATGTAGTCAACAAGAAGACCAAGTAGTCGAAGCTGGAAGACATCCCCGTTGTGACGGAGTTTCTCAAGTTTTCCCGGAACACTTGCGTGAACTGCCTCCACAACGACAAGTGCAGTTTCGCATTGATCTGGTGCCAAGAGCCGCACCTGTGGCGAAATCTCCTTACCGATTAGCTCCGTTTGAAATACAAGAGCTACCTACACAACTTCAAGAGTTGTTAGATAAAGGATTTATTAGACCAAGTTTCTCACCTTGGGGAGCCCTAGTATTATTCGTCAAAAAAATGATGAAGAACTGGAGCTTCTGCATGTGTATAGACTATTGAGAGTCGAATAAACTCACCATCAAGAATTAATACCCCCAAACGAGAATTGACGATTTGTTCAATCGACTACAAGGCTCAAGTTTATACTACAAGATCGACTAAAGGCCGGGTTGCCATTACTTGAGGATATAAGAGGAAAGCATACCCAAGATGGCCTTTCGAAATCGTTATGGTCATTATGAGTTTCTTGTTATGCCATTCGCCTTAACAAATGCACCGGCGATGTTCGTGGTACTCATGAACCACGTGTGTAAGTCGTACTTGAATAAATTCATGATAGTATTTATTAACGAGATACTAATATACTCACGATCAAAGGACGAACATGAGGAATGCTTATGAACAATTTTGGAGCTTTTGAAGAAAGAACAACTTTATGCAAGTTCTCCAAATGCGAATTTTGGATTCGCAAGGTACAGTTTCTTGGGCACGTGGTGAACGAGAAAGGAATTCATGTCGACCCTTCCAAGATCGAGGCGATCAAGAACTGGGAAGCGCCTAAGAGCCCTACAGAAGTGCGACAATTCTTGGTGTTAGAGGGATATTATCGGAGATCTATAGAGAACTTTTCAAAAGTTGCTCAACTGCTAACGTCCCTGACATAAAAGGATAAGAAGTTTGACTGGGGCAAGAAACAAGAGGCCTTTTTTCAAGAATAAACCTTGCGACACGCCAATCTTATCTTTACCTGACGGTACCAATGCCTTCGTGGTTTATTGTGATGCATCGCATCAAGGTCTCAGTGGCGTGTTGATACAACGAGACAAAGTCATCATGTACGCGTCTCGACAACTTAAGGTACATGAGAAAGACTATACCACCCACGACCTCGAGCTAGGTGCGGTGGTATTTGCCCTGAAAATTTGGGGTCACTACTTATAAGGTACTCGTTGTACAATCATTACAGGCCACAAGAGTCTACAACACATATTTGATAAGAAGGAATTAAATATGCGGCAACGACGGTGGGTCGAGTTACTGAACGATTATGATTGTGAGATAAAGTATCATCTGGGCAAGGCGAACGTTGTGGTGGACGCCTTGAGCCACAAGGAACATGTGAAAACTCTAAGGGTGTGAGCCTTAGATATGACCATACAAGCTAATCTTACTTCTCGGACTCACGAGGCTCAGCAAGAGGCACTTAAACCAGAAAATATTCAAGCCAAATCATTACGTGGAATGGAAAATCAATTGGTGCCAAAGGAGGATGGACCGTTATACCTTATGGGATGAATTTGGGTTCCATTCTTTGGTAACCTACGAGTAATTATTTTGGAGGAAGCTCATAAGTCAAAGTACTCCATCCATCCCGGATCGGATAAGATGTACCAAGACTTAAAAGAATTCTATTGGTGGCCTAACCTTAAAGGCTACATCGCTACCTAGGTAGGAAAATTTCTTACCTGTGCCAAGGTTAAGGCGGAATATCAAAAACCATCGGGCTTGTTACAACAACCCAAAATTCCCATATGGACATGGGAACAAATCTCGATGGAGTTTATTAGTAAATTACCCGGGCCTCGAAAGGCCATGACATAATTTGGGTAATTGTTGATCGACTTACGAAGTCCGCACATTTCTTACCTATCCATGAGAAGGATGACACTGAAAAACTCATTGAGTTATACCTCAAGGAAATTGTGACACGACATAGAGTGCCTGTTTCTATCATACTATATCGGACCGAGACAGTCGGTTTCTGTCAAAGAGTGGGCAATCATCCCAAAGGGCATTTGAATGTTGTTAGATCTTAGTACGGCCTTTCATCCTCAAACGGATGGCCAAAGTGGACGAACGATTCAAACCTTGGAGGACATGTTACGTTTGGGATACTCACTAGCCCTTAGTGGAGTTCTCATATAATAACAGTTATCACCCTAGCATCCAGGCCGCATCGTTTAAAGCTCTTTATGCACGAAAGTGCCGATCACCGCTATGTTGGGCGGAGATCGATGACAAGCAACTCATTGGTCCGAAATTAATCCAAGAGACTATGGAAATGATATATCAAATACGAGACCGTATCAAGGCGGCTCGCGAAAGATAAAAGAGCTACGCTAACCAAAGACGTAAACTATTAGCTTTTGAAGTCCGGGATAGAGTTTTATTGACAGTCTTGCCTTGGAAAGGCGTAATCAGATTTGGTAAATGTGGAAAGTTGAACCCACGATACATAGGACCACTTGGGATCTTGGAAAAGATTGAAACCATCGCTTATAAGCTGAAACTACCAGGCGAGCTCAGTAGCGTACACGACACATTCCATGTGTCTAATCTTAAGAAGAGCCCGACACAAGAAACCGAAATCATCCCGACGGATGAAATTTATGTTGACGAGAAACTCCAATTCACCTAAGAACCTGTTGAGTTCACAGACTGGAAGGTCCACAAGACGAGGAGGAGTCATATAAAACTAGTAAGAGTTCGTTGGAACTCATGATGTGCGTGTGGTGTTATAGATTTTTAATGTATATTTTAAGCCCTTTAACACTTTTTAGCCAAGTTTTAAATTTTTAAAACACGATATTTACTAACACTAAACACACATATGGGCAAGTGCACCCATCGTGAGCGTAGTATAGTGTTGGTAAGATACCGAGGTCGTCCAAGGACACAAGAGCTTTTAGTACCGGTTTATCCTCAACGTCTAATCAAATCAAAAGTTTAGAAAAAGGTTTTTAAACTAAGAAAATAAAACTAACTAAAATGCTGAAAAATAAAATAAAAAACAGATAGACAAGATGAATCACTTGGATCCGACTCGTGTTTAGTGTAACCTTTGATTATTTCCGCACTTTTGCACTTTTTAAGAGATTATCTTAGTTATTGTAGCAGGCCCCTCTTCTGAAGGTGACGTTACCCTCAACCCAGTAGTTTGAGTCAGCAAGGATACAATCCTAAAGGGTTGGATTATTGAAAGATAATTAATTAAGTTATTAATGCATATTGTGGTAGGCCCCTCTTCTGGAGGTAACGTTACCCTCGGCTAAGTAGTCTGAGTCATCAGGGATACAGTCCTAAGTAGCCGAGTTAAAGTTTTAATAGTAGTTTACATATGAGGGGATCAAGGAGTTCGGACCCCCGCCATCCAATACCAGTGGGTATTGAAGGAGGTCCAACTAAAGTTGACCCAGGTCCTTGTAGGATCTATACACTGAACAAGGCAAGACTCTTACCAAACCGTTCCCTTAACCCCCCCGACCAGGTAGCCAACATATCTCCATATAGACCGTGGAGATATGAATGGTAAAAATCTTTTATTTTAGAGTTAAATGCTTGGTTGGTCCCTGTGGTTTGCAAAAAATTCATACTTGGTC
The DNA here is from genome assembly GCA_030545235.1 of Helianthus tuberosus. Classification (NCBI taxonomy): domain Eukaryota; kingdom Viridiplantae; phylum Streptophyta; class Magnoliopsida; order Asterales; family Asteraceae; genus Helianthus; species Helianthus tuberosus. The sequence continues at coordinate 33,547 of JARYGA010058570.1, read as the reverse complement.
CTAGTGGTTTACTAATTACACACGTGGTCCCAAAAGTTGTCAAAAATGAACTCGGTTGGTCCCCTGACCTAACCTCTGTTAAATTTCTAAGTTAACTATGTGTGAAATGACTATATTACCCTTGAACAATTAAAAACCTAAAACTAAGAATTAGAAAATTAAAAAACCCACCAGAACCTGCATCATCTTCTTCACCATCATGAAGATCAGCAAGAAGATTCTGTGAAGCAACGCTACAATATTCATTATTCCTGACCCATCTTCTCTTTTCTCCCCAATTCTTCTTCTTTTTTGGTCGAATTCTTCTCGATCCACTCAACCCAGCTGATCTCTTTCATCAAAGGGCTTTGATCCTTGAGCCACTTTCATCTCAACAATCGAAACGCATTCAATTAAAGAATCTTGGTAGCCATGGGGCAAGTGTTTTGAAAGCTGTTCGATGCATTTTTCGGCAATAGCGAGATGAGGGTATTCCAATTCTTGTTCAAAATTTTATTTATGTTTAGATATACAATTTAGGGTTTTTGTACTTGTTTTGTGTCATGTTTGAATTGTGGGTGATAAATTGAAATTGAACTTCGTTAGCTCAGTTATGATGATTTTATTTTTGATTTAATTGTCAAGTATCAAACCAATCATTAATTGATCAGCTTTTTGTGTTTTTATTTTATGGGTATGTATAATTATGACTTCTTTTTTTGTGATTGTTAATAATTTGACCAGATTTATTTGCTTGAACATGTGTTACAATTGTAGCTTTCACTTTATACTGTTTTTTCTGTTCTTCCTTGACTGCAACTCTTTTTCATATTGGTTATTTTGATTTTGATTGTAACTTTAAGGGCACTTTACATTAGTGAGATCTGATTAGATCACATGTGTATTGTAAATATGATGGTGATGAAGATGATGAAGGTTGTGGTGGGTTTTTTAATTTTTAATTCTTAGTTTTAGGTTTTTAATTGTTCAAGGGTAATATAGTCATTTCACACATAATTAACTGAGAAATTTAACAGAGGTTAGGTCAGGGGACCAACCGAGTTCATTTTTGACAACTTTTGGGACCACGCGTGTAATTAGTAAACCACTAGGAACAAGTATGAAATTTTTGCAAACCACAGGGACCAACCAAGCATTTAACTCTTTATTTTATTTAGACAGTAAAATAATGCCAAGACACCATGGACAAACGATAAGGAAGACTCACCTTCAACATAAGAAACTAGTTATTAAAGTCATTAATACATAACCAAATAAAAAGTGTGAAAAGATTAAAAATAAAAAGTATTACACTAGACACTTGTCTTCACCAAGTGATGTAAGAGACTTAGGCAAACATGGCCTTTGATTGTCAAGAACTCTTACGATCAATCTTGGATCCCGAGACTACTCACACACTCTATGATGGATGATGGATGATGGTGGTGGATGTGGGTTGTCATGGTGGTGGTGGGTGGGTGAAGTGCGAGAGAGGTGGTTTGCCAAGGGATGGTTTGCAAATGAGCCAAGCACCCCTATTTATAGTCTGCACAGAAGCCCGAACACGGCCCCGTGTCCATTGGGCACGGCCCCATGTCCACGCATCTTCTATTTCTTCATTAATTGCAGTTTGTCTGCATTAGTTGACCACGCCCCCGTGTCCGCTGGGCACGACCCCATGTGCAGAAGCGTATCTGTACTATCAAGATTTCCCTAGATTCTGCGAATCTTAGAGTTGACCATGGCCCCGTGTCCGCTGGGCACGCCCCTGTGGTGAGTGATAGAAGCTTCTACAACTTTGTCTTTTCTGCAGACACTTGGGCACGCCCCCGTGCTCATTGAGCACTGGGCGTGTTCAGACTTCTGTTCTCTTGTTCTTGCTTTGGAGGATGCTGTCGAGGGGTCAGGCATGCAACTTTTATTCCTTTTCTTGTATTTATGTTAGATTTAGCTGCCTTTTTGCTTCTTTTGTTCATTTGAGCTCATTTAATCCTGAAAATACAAAAGGAAGACAAAAACACATTTTTTTCAACATTAGTACTAAAAAAGGGTTAGTTTTATGCCACATTTGATGTAATTTATATGTTGCATTTTGCACACATCAAATACCCCCACACTTGAATATTTGCTTGTCCTCAAGCAAAACTCTTTATAATGTGGCTTTACACACCCAAATGGAATGGGTAGAAGAGAACGTTTTGGGCTTGTCATAGAGTGTCGGGATTTCCAAGATTCTTTATTCAGTTTTATTTTTATTTATTTACAATCCTATTCGTCATGATTTATTTAAAATATTACATAAGATAAATTACTTATTAGGGCATAACATGCCTTTTTTAAAATTCCATTTATATACAAGTTCACATACCTCACGAGGGATCACTCAACACTCGGCCGAAGGTGTATTTTTGCGAAAACTCTCGAGAGCGGCATGGAACTTATTCCTACCATAAGCTTGCCAAGTAATCAATCCTCCTCCTTTTTAACTAAAAACCTTTGTAAACATCAAGAGGACTTTGGGGGAAGGGTTAGGCTTGGTTTAAAGGTAGGTGGTTTGGTTAGTGGTTAGTAGAAAAGGGCGAAATGCATAAAAAGCATCGGTTTTCGTAAGACTTTTTATTTTTTTTAACTTTTTATTTTGGTGAGGCAATTCTTCAAACAAAGTTCTTTTTGATAAACATGTTTGTTTATTTCTTTTGGCTTCATGCCATTCTTGTGCCTCTGATTGACCTCATACGATGTTCGTATTCTTTAATGAATAATTTCTCGAACATTGGAAGTCGTTTGTGCTTAAAATAAGGATATTACGAAACATAAGGGTTAAAAATGTCAACATGTTAAAGCTACCTCTGAGTGACATTTAACGAACCCAAAAACATTGTAAGTAATTTAATATTTCGATCACAAGAATATTAGATATTAATTTCGAGGAGTTACGAAGAAATCAAGACTTTTCGGGTGATCGTACGACTAGCCGGGAGCTTAACGGAGGTAGTTTATGACCCAAGGTCCTTAAAAGTTAACTATGGGGGTCCTAAATGCAATACATGGAAGTAAAATAAAGTTTATTTGGACCAGGGACCGAAACTGCCAATCTTGAAAGTTGTTTTCCGGTAACAGAAGCTCCACGCGGCCCGCGTAGACTTCTGTTAAGTCTTACGCTGCCCGCGTCCGACTGCCAGATGCAGAATTCTCTACACAGCTGCAGGTCAGCCTGTTGCACCGCCTTTGCATGCCTTGTTTGTCACACCCTCAATTTCCACATGCGGAGTACCACCGCAAGGCGTGCGACTGACCAGGATCCAGCCACTAATTATTTTGAACCATTTGGTTATTATTATAAGTAATGGTATAATTAGCGGCCAATTTAAATTTTTCAAAACATAGTTTAAGTTGCAGCGCACAGGAAAAGAATACATATCGTAATTTAAAACCACAAGTTTGTTAATGATGAACGTACAAACCACGCACTCCAGCCGATTGCAATGTCCGTCCTAATCTGTATCGAGCAACCTGCAAAGCATGCAGTAGGGTATCAACATAATGTTGGCGAGTTCACGAGTTGTCCAGTTTTAACTTTTCAAAAACGTAAGTTGTTTAGATAAAACATTTATAATCACGTCATGGGGAGCTACCCCATATGAAAGCTACTAAACTGGCGTTACCGAAACTATTGACGAGAAGATTTTTGTGCCCCGAGTCATTGTCTATCGTCATTGACCAAGATGCAAGGTAAACTAGTTCACGCCCGATCTTCCCCGGTCACGGTGTCACACCCCCAAAATCCACACGTGGAGTATCACCGCTTGGAGGCGTGACTGACCAGGATCAAGCCACCAATCATATTGAACAAACATATAAGTAAACATAATTCAACCAAACAATATGAAAGGTGTTCAAAAACCCAAAGCATAGTTAAGTGTTTAGCGGAAGCATAATTTGTAAAACCCATAGCGAGTATTAAATATGAAATAAAGTAATGATTAAAGCATGGCACACATCGCCATGTCCCACAACGACCGTTCCTCCCTATGCAAGCTCCATGGGTACCTAATGACCTGCAAGGCATGTAGCAACGAATCAACAACAAAGTTGAGCGAGTTCACAGTTGGTTATTTGGTTATAGTATTCATTTCATAAATCGTATGTTCGTTTTATAAACCATGCATCGTATTAATCCTTATCGCGGCCAACCCAGGCATCTGTGCGATGATTAGTGGGGGCTTCCCATGTGTTACTAGACCACGCGTATCGACTGCTAAGAATATGTAAGAGGTGCCCTAAGTCAATGTCTATCAGCATTGACCCTTTGCCCATAGTCCATTAGTACACGCCCGTCCGACTGGCATGGTGTGAGGTTTGTTAAACCTAATAGCGCTATTAACTAATGACCCGCTCGCCATAGGCCTCGGCGATTAAGTCGATAAATGAGGGACTTCATTTGATAGAGTTGATGGTCTTATAGTCGTGTACGTAGGTTTTACGTACGTGCCCTTCAATCCGAGGACAGTAATAAGTATAACTGTACGTAGGTTTTACGTACGTGCCCTTCAATCCGAGGACAGTATTAAGTAGTTTAATAGTAATGGTTGTACGAGTAGTTAATCAATCCCATTCTCAACCCGCCGGGAATCCCATGCCTTGGCTAGTGTGAACTCACCTTGGTTTGCTCGGTATGCTAAGTTAAGTGCTCACAATAAATGAGTCAAGTCCTATAGTGCACGTATACTCAATCAGTTCACATTCGTAATATTTCACATGTAACTATCATCACAGTAATATCACAGAGTGAGTTTGGCAGTTAATCATACATCACATAACAGTTAATCACATGTGCATAATTCGTGTTTCACATAACAGTCTTTCACAGTTTATTATAGCATATTAACCAATAACATACTTAATACAGTTACTGACTTAGCATAGTTAGTGAGCCGTAACATGGTTGGATCAGAACTAACAGAGTTAACATATTTAACATGGTTTAACAACCTAATGTAGTTAAGAACAAATAGAGTTACATACAGACAAGTTTAATAACTAACAGTGTAAATTAAATAAATAGAGTTAACAACTTACTAGCTTAACAGAGTTGACAACTAACTGCATCAAAAACTAACTGAATTAATAAACTAACAGATTAATTACAACACAGAATACAGGAGCCAAAAACACTATATATATATATTCGAAATCCCCTTGGCCGAAATCCCTTAAGTGGCGAAAACTCTCACTGGGCCGAAATCCCCTATTTGGGCCGGAATCACTTGGGCCGAAATCACCTAAAGTGATTTCGTTGATGACCTGGGCCGAAATCACCTAAAGTGATTTCGTTGTTGGGGGATTTCGTTGGGTTGGGGGTGTTTTCGTTAGTATTATCATCATCAACAACAGCAGATACTTAAGCACAGAAAATCCCCAAATCGATACCAATCATCACGACCGTTTTCAGCAACTATCAACCGACCCAAACAATAAACACCATAAGTACCAAATCATCTAAAACAGATTACTAAATCATTGTGATATCAAGACTAACAATCAATCATCCGATCTTTCATATCCTTCATGAACAGGCATAATAAAATCAACCATAACATCAGATTATAAGTATCTTTATCATACAGATTAACTCAAGCACATCGAAATCAAGAATTTAAACATGTAAATCACTAACCCAAGCCGAAGATACAATGAATCGATCGATGAATGAGGCTCGAGTGGCTCACGGCTGTTGTTCGGTTTCAAGAAGAACGAGAGAGAGAAAGAACGTGATAGGTGGCTAGGGTTTCTGCCGATTACCGTTTTGGGTAAAGATAAGGAACAACATTATAACTTAATCACTACTGGGCCTAAAGCCCAAATGCTGTTTTCGTTGGTCCTCCAGTGGACGAAAACACAAGGTGTTTTCACCACTAGGGTGATTTCATTGATGTGGGTGAGGGTGTTTGGGCCTAACAGATGTCTTGTGTAAATTATACAACACATAAATTAAAATTAAGACATACATCAATACACACTTATAAAGCATACCGTATACAACATATCAATCACATTACGATTAACATACTACAAACGTGCACAGTTGTGAAACAAACAAGTCGTATTAACAAACAACTTAAACATTTAACGCGCAATAAATGCGAAGATAAAAATCTTGAAAATTCGAGTTGTCACATTATCCCCAACTTGAAAGAAATTTCGTCCCGAAATTTAGCATGCGGTTACTGAGGAAGCTAGATGTTCACGGGTTTTCCTGGGGTGTCACATCATCCCCCCGTTGATTTGGAATTTCTGTAGTAGCTTCAGCCTCCGTAGTAGTTGCATTTTTTTCGAACAACTGGGGATATTTGAGTTCCATTTGGTCTTCTCGTTCCCAGGTAAACTCTGGGCCACGACGGGAGTTCCAACGAACTCGAACAAGAGATATTCTGGTGTTCTTGAGGACCTTAACATCCCGGTCCGCGATTTCAACTGGTTCCTCGACGAAATGCAACTGTTCGTCGATAGCGAGCTCCTTCAAAGGAACTATGAAGGTCTCATCTGACAGACACTTCTTCAGATTCGACACGTGAAAGACGTTGTGAACTGCACTGTGTTCAGCTGGTAAGTTCAGTCTGTAGGCCACTTTGCCTATTTTCTCAATGACTTCAAATGGTCCAACGTATCGTGGATTGAGTTTGCCCCTTTTTGCCAAAACGAACAACACCCTTCCAGGGTGACACTTTTTGTAGCGCTCGATCCCCAACCTGGAACTCGAGTAGTTTCCTGTCTTTATCGGCGTATGCTCTCTGACGGTCACGAGCTGCCGCCATGCGTTGTCGTATTTGAGCAATCTTTTCTGTAGTTTCAACTACAAGTTCTGGAACTGTGATTTAACTATCCCCCACCTCTGCCCAACAGAGAGGTGACCGGCATTTACGTCCGTACCATGCCTCGAATGGAGCAGCTTTAATGCTGGTGTGGTAGCTGTTATTGTACGAAAATTCCACAAGTGGCAGATGCTTTTCCTAGCCGTTGCTAAAGTCAATTACACATGCACGAAGCATGTCTTCTAGAGCTTGAATAGTGCGCTCCGACTGCCCATCCGTCTGAGGGTGATAAGCTGTGCTCATGTCTAAACGAGAGCCAAAAGATTTGTGCATTGCTTGCCACAGTTCTAAAGTAAAACGTGCATCGCGATCAGAGATAATAGAGGTGGGCACCCCGTGCCTCGAGACAACTTCCTTAAGGTATACGTCTGCTAGAGTGGAGAACTTATCCGTTTCCTTGATAGCCAAGAAGTGAGCAGACTTTGTGAGTCGATCCACGATCCCCCAAATAGTATCATTTCCGCGCTGAGATCTAGGTAGACCAGTAACAAAATCCATGGAAATTTGTTCCCATTTCCATTGTGGTTTCTCAGGTTGCTGGAGTTGGCCTGATGGTTTCTGATATTCCGCTTTAACTCTCGCACAAGTCAAGCACTTGCTAACGTTAGTGGCTATGTCAGCTTTCACGCTAGGCCACCAGTATGTAGTTCTAAGGTCGTGGTACATCTTATCCGAACCAGGATGTACTGAGTAGCGAGACTTTATGAGCTTCTTCCATTACAAGCTCGCGTAGGTTGCCGTAGTATAGGACCCAAAATGCGTCCTGTTACATAGTAGGCGCCGTCTGCCTTTTGTTCTAACCGTTGCCTTGAACCGCGTAGGGCTTCAGCCCTGACGTTTTCTGGTTTCAATGCTTCTATCTGGGCATCTCGTATCGGAGAAGGAAGACTAGATTGAATAGTGAGTTGCAATGCTCGTACACGCCTAGGTGTAGTATCCTTTCGACTGAGGGCGTCGGCCACCACATTGGCTTTGCCCGGATGGTACTTTATGGCACACTCGTAATCGTTCAGTAGCTCGACCCATCCACGTTGTCGCATGTTCAATTCTTTCTGCTTGAAAATATGCTCGAGACTCCTGTGATCAGTGTAGATGGTGCATTTAGTGTTATACAGGTAATGTCGCCATATCTTGAGCACAAAAACAACAGCTCCAAGCTCTAAATCATGTGTAGTGTAATTCCGTTCGTGAATCTTAAGTTGGCGCGAAGCATAAGCAATGTATCTATCCCGCTGCATCAACACACATCCAAGACCATGGATAGATGCGTCGCAGTAGACTACAAAATCGTCTGTGCCTTCAGGCAATGAGAGGATAGGTGCGCTACAGAGTCTATCCTTTAAGTGCTGAAACGCTGTTTCCTGTGTATTACCCCAACGGTAAGCAACACCTTTCTGTGTCAGTAGTGTAAGCGGCTGTGCAATCTTTGAGAAGTCTTTAATGAACCGTCTGTAATAACCTGCCAAACCCAAGAATTGGCGTATTTCGGTTGGTGTGCGAGGTGCAGGCCAGTTCTTGATCGAATCTACCTTGGATGGATCGACATGAATCCTATCCCTGTTTACCAGGTGGCCTAGGAAGTGGACTTCACAAAGCCAGAAGTCGCATTTTGAAAACTTGGCGTACAGTTGTTTCGTTCGAAGAAGTTCCAGAATAAGTCGTAAATGATGCTCGTGTTCCTCCTGACTCTTCGAATAGATCAGGATGTCGTCAATGAAAACAATAACAAACTTGTCAAGATAAGGTTTGCATACCCTGTTCATAAGATCCATGAAAACTGCAGGCGCGTTCGTTAATCCGAATGGCATGACCAGAAATTCGTAGTGATCGTAGCGTGTTCTAAATGTTGTTTTGGAGACGTCCTCATCCCGGACTCTCAGTTGATGATACCCTGACCTCAGGTCAATCTTCGAGTAATAGCTCGACCCTTGCAACAGGTCGAATAAGTCGTCGATGCGTGGAAGTGGATAGCGATTCTTCACAGTCACCTTGTTCAGTTCGCGGTAGTCTATACACATGCGGAAGGTACCGTCCTTCTTCTTCACAAATAATACTGGGGCTCCCCAAGGCGAAGAGCTAGGACGAATAAAGCCCTTATCCAAGAGCTCTTGCAGTTGCTTCGATAGTTCTTCCAATTCTGATGGAGCTAAACGATACGGTGCGCGAGCTATAGGTGCTGCCCAGAACTATAGGAATGAGGTCGATAGAGAACGTCTGACCAGCAAGGATAAGATTACAACCCTGAACTATGAGTGGCCTCTAGACTTCTACCATTAGCTAACACTACGACAGGTTTGGTGTTCAAGGGAGCTGGTGCATGTTTTAACATTTGACTAACTTCCAAGGACATATAACTGGTATCCACACCCGAATCAAACAAGATAGTAACATAAAAGTCGTCGAGAAGAAACTTACCCATAACTACGTTGGGATCATTTCTTGCGTCACCATGACCAATCACGTTCACGCGGCCCCGGCGTTATTGTTTCCATTGTTTGCCCCAATGCTATCCCCATTGTCGTCCCTGTTTCCATGGTCGTGGTTCTGAGTCTGGTCCTGGTTTATTTGCGAACAATGTCTCTTGTAGTGATCTTTAGCATCATACTGAAAACATCCTTTAAAACTCTGTTGTTGCTGCTGATTCTGTGGAGATTGAGGCGGTCGTTGCTGTTCTTGAGTTACAGGACGCGAGTTTCGACAATCCTTAGCTTCATGACCTATCTTGAGACACCTCTGACAACGACCCTTGTTGCACTGACCGCTGTGGTGCCTATTGCATCTGTTACACTTTGGATGATTTCCTCGATATCCACTCTGCCCACGACTACCAGAAAATTGCTGACTGGGACTCTGGTAGTCACCTATCTTTTGCTGCTGCGCCAGAGGCTGAACCAGAATTAATCCCTTGCTCAGGTTTCCATCCCACTTGCGTTTGTTGTCACTAGAAGCACATGTAGTAGTAGCTTTAACACGTTTCGGTAGTTTGTTTTGTTCTACTGCCTGGTCTGTGAGACGATGAGCAAGCCGAGTGACTTGCTGGATAGTGCCAAGATTAGCTGCGGTCACATGACTCTGAATTTCGGGCACCAGACCCTTGAGATACAGCTCGATGCGTTTGGTGGGAGGGTCTACCATAGTGGGACAAAATGTGGCTAATTCATTTGATCTCTTCGTATAAGCCTCAATTTCAGACCCCGTCATTTGTAAGTTGAGGAACTCCACCTCTAGTTTGTGGATGTCTTCCCGACTGCAAAACTCTTCCTTAACTAGGTCCTTGAACTCGTTCCAGGGGGTGGCATTAGCAGCTGCCAGCCTTAACATTTGAACCTGTGCTTCCCACCAGGTTAATGCAGCACCTTCGAGTGTTCCAGTAGCAAACTTTACTCTACGAGACTCAGGGCAATCACGCACTTCAAAGTCAGTTTCGAGCCTCTCGAACCAATGGAGGAGGCCTACAACTCCCTCAGTACCGCTAAAGGTACTAGGTCGGCAACCCTTGAGATTTTTGAAGGTGCAAATAGGTGGCTGAGCGTGTTGACCTCCTGCTTGTATGGCTGCGAGTGCCACAGCAACTCGTTCGTTAATGAGAGCCGTCAACTGGGCTTGAGTCAAGTTGATACGTCCGGCCATGATCTTCATAGCAAAAGCAACATAAGTGAGAGAGGTTCGCGAATAGTGCGGTGACAGAAGAGAGTAAGCACACAAGTGTTCTCGAGTAATAACGAATAGTAGACAATGTAATCTAAGCATACCACGAGCAAAGTTCTATGTAATTCTAGCATGTAGGCAATAAACATAAACCTTATTACCTAGGATGTTGAGTCTTGCACGTGGAGCGAGGCGTCGTTGTGGATCGTTGAGCACTGTACTGGTTATAGTCTGGTTTTAACAAAAAGTTTTCCCTTATTAAAACCTAGTTCTCTATAACCAATGGCTCTGATACCAATCTGTCACACCCCCAAAATCCACACGCGGAGTATCACCGCTTGGAGGCGTGACTGACCAGGATCAAGCCACCAATCATATTGAACAAACATATAAGTAAACATAATTCAACCAAACAATATGAAAGGTGTTCAAAAACCCAAAGCATAGTTAAGTGTTTAGCGGAAGCATAATTTGTAAAACCCATAGCGAGTATTAAATATGAAATAAAGTAATGATTAAAGCATGGCACACATCGCCATGTCCCACAACGACCGTTCCTCCCTGTGCAAGCTCCATGGGTACCTAATGACCTGCAAGGCATGTAGCAACGAATCAACAACAAAGTTGAGCGAGTTCACAGTTGGTTATTTGGTTATAGTATTCATTTCATAAATCGTATGTTCGTTTTATAAACCATGCATCGTATTAATCCTTATCCCGGCCAACCCAGGCATCTGTGCGATGATTAGTGGGGGCTTCCCATGTGTTACTAGACCACACGTATCGACTGCTATGAAAATGTAAGAGGTGCCCTAAGTCAATGTCTATCAGCATTGACCCTTTGCCCATAGTCCATTAGTACACGCCCGTCCGACTGGCACGGTGTGAGGTTTGTTAAACCTAATAGCGCTATTAACTAATGACCCGCTCGCCATAGGCCTCGGCGATTAAGTCGATAAATGAGGGACTTCATTTGATAGAGTTGATGGTCTTATAGTCGTGTACGTAGGTTTTACGTACGTGCCCTTCAATCCGAGGACAGTAATAAGTATAACTGTACGTAGGTTTTACGTACGTGCCCTTCAATCCGAGGACAGTATTAAGTAGTTTAATAGTAATGGTTGTACGAGTAGTTAATCAATCCCATTCCCAACCTGCCGGGAATCCCATGCCTTGGCTAGTGTGAACTCACCTTGGTTTGCTCGGTATGCTAAGTTAAGTGCTCACAATAAATCAGTCAAGTCCTATAGTGCACGTATACTCAATCAGTTCACGTTCGTAATATTTCACATGTAACTATCATCACAGTAATATCACAGAGTGAGTTTGGCAGTTAATCATACATCACATAACAGTTAATCACATGTGCATAATTCGTGTTTCACATAACAGTCTTTCACAGTTTATTATAGCATATTAACCAATAACATACTTAATACAGTTACTGACTTAGCATAGTTAATGAGCCATAACATGGTTGGATCAGAACTAACAGAGTTAACATATTTAACATGGTTTAACAACCTAATGTAGTTAAGAACAAACAGAGTTACATACAGACAAGTTTAATAACTAACAGTGTAAATTAAATAAATAGAGTTAACAACTTACTAGCTTAACAGAGTTGACAACTAACTGCATCAAAAACTAACTGAATTAATAAACTAACAGATTAATTACAACACAGAATACAGGAGCCGAAAACACTATATATATATATTCGAAATCCCCTTGGCCGAAATCCCTTAAGTGGCGAAAACTCTCACTGGGCCGAAATCCCCTATTTGGGCCGGAATCACTTGGGCCGAAATCACCTAAAGTGATTTCGTTGATGACCTGGGCCGAAATCACCTAAAGTGATTTCGTTGTTGGGGGATTTCGTTGGGTTGGGGGTGTTTTCGTTAGTATTATCATCATCAACAACAGCAGATACTTAAGCACAGAAAATCCCCAAATCGATACCAATCATCACGACCGTTTTCAGCAACTATCAACCGACCCAAACAATAAACACCATAAGTACCAAATCATCTAAAACAGATTACTAAATCATTGTGAAATCAAGACTAACAATCAATCATCCGATCTTTCATATCCTTCATGAACAGGCACAATAAAATCAACCATAACATCAGATTATAAGTATCTTTATCATACAGATTAACTCAAGCACATCGAAATCAAGAATTTAAACATGTAAATCACTAACCCAAGCCGAAGATACAATAAATCGATCGATGAATGAGGCTCGAGTGGCTCACGGCTGCTGTTCGGTTTCAAGAAGAACGAGAGAGAGAAAGAACGTGATAGGTGGCTAGGGTTTCTGCCGATTACCGTTTTGGGTAAAGATAAGGAACAACATTATAACTTAATCACTACTGGGCCTAAAGCCCAAATGCTGTTTTCGTTGGTCCTCTAGTGGACGAAAACACAAGGTGTTTTCACCACTAGGGTGATTTCATTGATGTGGGTGAGGGTGTTTGGGCCTAACAGATGTCTTGTGTAAATTATACAACACATAAATTAAAATTAAGACATACATTAATACACACTTATAAAGCATACCGTATACAACATATCAATCACATTACGATTAACATACTACAAACGTGCACAGTTGTGAAACAAACAAGTCGTATTAACAAACAACTTAAACATTTAACGCGCAATAAATGCGAAGATAAAAATCTTGAAAATTCGAGTTGTCACACACGGTGTGAGGTTGTCAAACCTAATAGCGCTATCAACTAATAACCCGTTCTCCCCCGGCGATTAATCGGTATTGTAAGCAGGGACTTTACATGATAGAGATTCGTTTAGTTTGGCTAGTTGTGATTTATAAATAATATCCAAACTTATCTCCCCCGTAGATAGTGATTTAAAAGTACCCATTCGCATTTTCCCCCGGAAATACTAGTTTGCAAGTATATAGTTCCCAAAGATGGCAGTTTGTTCGTGTCCCTCCCTGGGACGCATGCTTTTAGTATGTGTGAACTCACCTTGGTTTGCTCGGTAGACAATGTACTTGTGTTACGTAGGCCAACCATACCCTATTATGGTTATTAATATTCATTAGGTTCGTATACAAGTAGTGTCACGTATAATCCTACACATAAATTAACACATAGCATGCATGTTATACTAGCATTGGGCCTATCCTAGCATGTGGGCAGTTAAACAGTAACAGTTAGACAACAACAGTAACACACAATCCAAAATATTAGTTGACACATAATACATAAGGCACACCAATGTTATTGGGCCGGTCCTAATCATATAAACAGTCAACCAATAGCAGCATGTAGTAAAGTTAAACACACAGTCCAAGTACGTCAATACGTATCGTGGCCCAATAACTAAGTCAAGCGGCCCAATCGAGACCAGGTGGTCTCGACTCGAGACTATGAGGTCTCGAGTCGCAACCCAGCAATTTCGAGTTGCAGCCGAAGATCTCGAGTAGTGCATATTTGAATTGGACCCGTAGAGGTCTCGAGTCCCGTCTCGAGTCGAGATCAGGAGATCTCGAGTCGCAACTGTGCTGGTCTCGACTCCTGAAGCGCCTTACCTGGTTTCGAGTAGTCGTTCAATAGTCTCGAGTCGCAACCATGGGTTTCGACTCGCAACCTTTGCTGATGTTTCTAGAATCCTTCGAGTGGTACTATCCAATCAAATTTCACAAACATGTTTTATTCTACCGTACATTACCAAATTGGATCAAAACTACATGATTCAAATATTCATGGCACATTCAAATAGTTCATCATTCAGGGTTTTCAACACTTCATAACAGTTTTATTCTACAAACCATAATATTACTATTAATTTATCACAGCAGCATCGTTTGGCTCATGATAACATACACACAGTCATCTCATAGCATCACCCACCCAATTAACACACTACTTGGTTATCATCAAAGATTACTACTCATGAGACATTCACTATATATCTAATTAGTTCAACACCTTAATTATTATCCAATTTCGTATACCTTTCTTTCAGGTAACAGTTTTTAAAACACGGTTAGAACCCTATGTGCATCTACCAGTACTATTAAACATATATAATTAACTTATACAACTTTCCAACCTTGTATGACTAAACAAGCAAACACTTAACATTCTTTAAGCAAAATCGGACAACACAAAGGTGCCAGAAATGATATCGTACTGACCAAAAGTCTTTGTAACAAAAGGAGGATTGCTTTTGCCACTGCAGCCGTGCACGAGTCGGAGCTCCGGCGGCCGTCGCTGCCGTCAGCTCCATCACCATCACTCAACCACCATCCACCACCCATTTCATGTCACACCCTGGCTTTGCGGAAGCATGGTTATTTTGGTGTGACTTCTTAAAACCATAGCTTAACCATAACAAGCTATATGAAATAAAAACCATGCAGGATCATCCATTAAAATAAGTTTTGAAGAGTAAAGAACCACTACATTGTCTTAACGGATATCACATCCTAACAAACATAAACAGTGTTCAAAAGACACAACACCAACAAGAAATAAACACAGCTTAAGAACTGTGACTCGTCCAGGAAAAAGTCACATCCCTTAAACTCGGATGACCTTGAAACTAATGCAGCGGGAAAACGTGTCATACCGCGCCAGAACCTTTAATTCCCTGAAATACATGTAAGTTGAAAAATCAACAACAATGTTGAGCGAGTTCATGTGTAAGTGAGTATGTATAAACCTTTGTAAACAAGTCTGTATGTATGAAAATCCCTGGTATGTAGCAATTAAGGAAAAAGAGATCGATTAATGTGTAGCTAATACATTAATAAGTGACATGGACTAGGAAGCACTCAAACCTGTAACGCGTATTTTATACCGGTCCATCCGGCGGAACGACATAGTCACCACATGCAGCCACACGCTGGCCCATGTGTGGGGCTCGCAACACCCGATAGATCTATCACTCATGCCTCTCGGTCCTTATACAAGGATTAATGGTCTTACGATAATAGCCTATCCATTCACGTGATCTAGTAGTAAGTTCCTTAGCTAATCATACCGTGTATAAAACGTTTGTAGTAAATGTAACATGTATTTCACCCCCGCAGTTTAAAAACTGAAAACAGTTAAAAGAAAAGGGGGAGCATGAACTCACCGAAGTGCGTCTCTAAAAAGTATCTCCCAGAAAATCTGCTGTGCGACGACCTACACGTACTAACTTCTATTAGGCGGACGGCCGTGCCTTAGTTTAAGGTTTAATGTCTTTGGGAAATAGTTAGGCAACTATTTCGTGTTTGCACTTCGTAATTATTTTGTAAATATATTCCTTCCCAAGGATGGGGGATTTAATACATGTGCGTTCGTATAACTTCGAAATATATTATTAAGTCTCACTTAATCAAATATATTTTATTTCATTTGTCTAAAATACTTTATTCCCAAAATATAAATATTCTTCCCAAAAATATTATATTTTATTCCATCTAATTTTCCAAAATAATACTTTTGTCAGAATACGCGTTTAAGAGTATTTTCTGAAAATACGTAAGTTACGGATAAAGATCGGGTGGTATTAATAATACCGGTGTAACTTAAATAATTATTGTGAAGGCGTTCGTATTATTTTGGAGTCGTTAATATTTGGTAATATTATTTTTACCCTAAAAATAATATTTACGTAGTTCACAAAATAATCATAAAAATCTCACAAGCGTTGTTATGGAAAATATATACTAAATATATATTTTAGCAAGTTTTATTTTGTGAAAATCCCACCTCCGATAATTAGAAATCTTGTAATAAAGTCATGGCGAAATCTACAATTTGAAAACAAGTCAAAAATAGATTTACAACGTTTGTAGTGAAAATATTTATAAGTGTTAGGTTTTTGGAAAAAATTTCGCCAGAGTTTCCTCTGTAACTGGAGGTGGCCACGCTTTCAAGCGTATCATTTTCTTTTATAAATCAAACCAACAATGTTCCCAACATTATCAAACAACATTTCAACATTAACTAGTCAAAATATATATAAATCGCAAAAATTACATGAACTTGTGGTTTATCCAAAATATGTTGTATCTTTCCATTATTTTTAGTGGATCTTCGAATAGATCAATTTGGTTTCTTGAAAATCCTGTTTTTAAAGAAGTTTCGTCTTTACAACTTCTTGTCAACGTTTATAAAAAAAAATAGTTCTTTTGACGAAACTTTGTGTTACACAAGTGTTTACACACTTGTGTGTTTATAATAATCACTCTTGTTCATGTAAGATCCGGTTTTAAAAGTATGTTTTCTTTTGACTCTTGGTCCTTTGAAAATACCATTTGTAGATCTGTAGATCTACTAGTTTTGAACACTATTTCATAAGAAAAATCGATTTTACACAAGTTCATGTTTAGTGTGTAGTAGAGTTTCATCATTTAACCCTTTTCATTCTTAACATATTCTATGTCATGTTTCATGAACATGACTAATCCGGGTTAGATGATGATCCGAGCTACCACAACATAGATCGGCACTAAATAATCACCACAAAACAAGTCTTACAAGTTTTACACAACTCTTATGCTTTTAACCATCCTTTTTAGCATTTTTAGTAGACTTTTTCATATCATTTTATATGTTCATGAGTTTTAACCATCATATACCTTTTTAACCACTTTAGAATGGATCAAGAATGTGTTTAAAGCAACTTACTACTAGCTCGAGGCTAGGGAAGAAACTAGTCGAAAGACGCGTGGATAAAAGCAATGTAGCGAGGTCCTTCGCAATCCGAGTGCACCAAGCTTCCTTATACGCGATCCTTAACCCTTGTAGATACTTGGAATGGCAAGATCAAAGCTCGAAAAATTGATGGATGGATAGGGGTGTTCGGCCGAGAGTTATTAGAGAGGAGAGGGAGAGTTGTGAAACTTCTAAGTGTTGTGATGATCATGTTGGTTTAAGCTTAGTACTTAAAGGCAAAATCCAAGATTAATAACCAAAGGTCTTCATGTCTTCAAGATATTAGGCATACAAGATTATTATAATCAAATAAAGGACAATGTGTCACCATGTGGTGACCGAATTCGGTTGGGGGGGGGGGGGGTAATCTAGTTAGTTTCCAACTAAACATTAGGTAATTGGTTAAGTTAAGTTTAGTTAGTTTAGGGATTAACCCGGTTACTAGTGTCTCATGCGTTACAGCGAGTGTTAGGGTATTCAGGGACCCTAACTGGCTCAGAAAAAGAAAAACAATGTTGATGGCAATATTTTTATGTTCCGGATATAATCCGGTTGTTCGGTTGGATAATGATCCGTTAAAGTGCTTAACAAAGCTTTAAAGTGTCGTTATTATTATTTTTAGTGACACAATTTATTCCCGACACTTTGGAAAGTGTCTAGTAATATTTTTCTCATGTTTTGGCACTTCATTAGTTAGCTAGATGCTGAATTTTTGTGTAAAGTGCTGAATTTTGTAACCAGAGTACGTTTTAGGCACATCCGGTCACTGTAATCTCATTCCTAGTGACGCGGTTCTACAACCCTTATATCCCTACACTCACCACTAGTGTAGCAAACTATCTCAGGCTCTTACAGGCCTTAGAGGCAGTACCTGCCTGGTGCTAGTTATGACAGCACGTTTAATAGGTTATCCGTTCATTGTGCTACTGTGATTTTGGTGCATCAACGTTGTCACGAAGGTGCTGTAAGCAAAACATGGAGTGACAGCAAGTAAAGTATGATGCAAGTGAGTACATGTATTAGTATTCAAGTAGTAGTTTATCCACAATTTCAAGTAAGCACAGTAAATAAGCAGTAATTAATTATTAATTAAGTCGTACGGATACCTGGTTTAGTGAGGGTTATCAGATTTCAGCCGCCAAAAACAACCAGAATTCTCGTCAAACTGAAGAACACTAACTACCAGAAATGAAGATGAGAGGAAGGATTAATCTTACCAGTTTCACCGTCAACATCATCTTCTTATCATCATCAGCTGGAGAGAGGCCCGAATCTAACCTACAGCTGAATAAAAACCTCCATCATCTCCGTTGCTGGTAGCGGCGGTGCTGTCACCGGATCAATCGTCAGCTCTCTCTCTCTCTTTGGTTCCTTCTCTTTCTTACAAAGGTGTGCGTAGGAGTGGCGGTTGGCTGGTGTGTGGGTGGGGTATTGACAGAGGGATAAGGGGGTGTTCTGATGGGGGCGGCTGGCCGGAGAAGACGGCCGGAGAAGCTTCAGTCGTCGGAGTAACAGGAGAATGAGGGGTGTAGTCTTGAGTGTGTGTGCGGCTGTCAAATGTTTGTGGGTTAGGGTTTTTTTGTCCAAAAATGAGGGGGGTGGGGTTTAAGATGGTTTAATAGTGTAGGGTTTAGGTTAGTTAGGTTGGGCCTAGCCCAAGTGCGTGAATCCATTAAACGATTAGGCGTCTCGCTCAATGGACTGGCCCAGTTTTGTTAACTCATACGCAAATAATTGGAACTCTCGTCATGGATTATTATTATTATTTTGCGAAATAATAATAATAGTAATAATAATGATAGTAATAATAATAAACGCACGTTTTTACTAAAATGCCCTTCTCTCGACAACAAGAGTACGGGTTGTCACATTCTCCCCATGTCACAGGAATTTCGTCCTCGAAATTTAAGCTAAGATATACGATTCATTAATAACCTTATTGTTATACCTAAATACACGTAGTTCACGAAAGTTCACAAAATGAGCATGTAAGCCACATAGCACATAAAATCACATAGCACGAAAATCACGTAGCACAAGATCCACAAAGTTCGTACGTATATCACTTAGTAGAGAATTTCACAAA
This sequence comes from Helianthus tuberosus, assembly GCA_030545235.1. Classification (NCBI taxonomy): domain Eukaryota; kingdom Viridiplantae; phylum Streptophyta; class Magnoliopsida; order Asterales; family Asteraceae; genus Helianthus; species Helianthus tuberosus. Next base: position 14,276 of record JARYGA010058570.1, on the reverse strand, counting down.
AAAAAAATTAATTATAGCATCCAAGAAACGTACAGGAAAACCCAAAGTGTCACATTATCCCCAAGTTCAAGAAATTTCATCCCGAAATTTAGCGCGCAGCCACTGACAAACTAGTGTGTTTAAACGTTTTTGTAGGGCGATACATCACCCCTTGTTGGTTTGAAATTTCTCCCCGAAATTTAGCGGTAGCCTCAGCGCTAGAAGTAACGTTTGTAAACAACTAGGGATACATGCGCATCATCTGGTTTTCCCGTTCCCAGGTAAACTCTGGGCCACGGCGTGAGTTCCAACGAACTCGATCTGTTGGCATTATACCACGCTTGAGGGTTTTGATTTCTTGATTCCCTGATCTCAACCGGTTCCTCAATGAAGCATAGTTGGTTGTTGATCATGAGTTCCTAAAAGAACAACGAATGTTTCATTTGACAGACACATCTTCAGATTAGGCACAAGAAAGACGTTGTGTACCGCATTCAGCTCTTCAGGCAGGTTTAGTCAGTATGCTACCTTACCGATCCTTTCGGTAACTTCGAATGGTCCAACGTATCGCGGATTAAGCTTGCCCTATTTGCCAAAACGTACCACACCCTTCCAGGGTGAAACTTTAAGTAGAACCCAGTCTCCGACTAGGAATTCTGCGTAGCTTTTATGACGGTCACGAGTTGCCGCCATGCGTTGTCTGATCTGGGCAATCTTATCCGTTGTGTCAAGTACAAGTCTTGGGCCGGTAATTTGGCTTCCGCCAACTTCCGTCCAACACAGAGGTGTCAGGCATTTGCGTCCGTGCAATGCCCCAAATGGTGCTGTCTGAATGCTAGTGTGGTAGCTGTTGTTGGAAGACAATTCTAGAAAAGGAAGTGTCACTCGTATCCAAGGTCGATAACACATATTCTTAGCATACCATCAGTTTGCGGGCGATAAGCGGGGCTCATGCCTAACTGTGAGCCAAAGGTCTTTGTGCACAGCCTGCGACGAATCGGATGCAAAACGTGGGTCTCGGTCTAAGATAATAGAGGTTGGCACCCCGTGCCTAGCAACTGCTTCTTACAAGTAGACAGCTTGCAAGTTTCGAAAAATTGTCATTTTCCTTGTTCTCAAGGAAGTGCGCAAACTTAGCTAGACAATTTATGATCCTCTAAATGGGCCTGGAGGTTGTGATGCTCTTGTCGGAGTCGGGATGTATCATGCAGACTTGTGTGCTTCGCCCATCACAAGCTCTCGGAGGTTCCCGTAAGATGGAACCTAGATACGTTCCATAGAGTAGTGAGCGCAGTTGCCCTTGAGTTCGAGCGGCTTTTCCATGCCCCGCATGGACTCAGCCAAAGAATTTTCCGCTTTCAGAGTTTCTGCTAGCGTGTCTCAGATTTGATCAGGAGGTTCGAAGGAATGGTAAACTGTAACACATCTACATGCTTAGGTTTAGTCTCTTGTTAGCCCAGTCCGGATGATGCCTGATCGCGCATTCGTGATAGTTTAGGAGTTCGACCCCATCGGTGTTGCCGTATGTTCAACTCCTTTTGATCCAGTCTGTGCTGGAGACTCTTGTGATCGGTGTGAATAGTGTAGTTGGTACCGTACGAGTAACGTCTCCACCTTTTGAGCACAAGGACTACGACTCCCAAATCCTGAACCGTGTGTAGAGTAGCCCCCTTTCGGGAACTTTGAGTTGTCGAGAGGCGCAGGTGATCGGAAAAAGCGGGCCTTGTGACGTCGGAAGTCGTGTGTTGAAAATTTAGCGTGAAGCGGTTTGTGTCGTAGAAGTTCCAAGGTAAGACGTAGGAGTCGTTCAGATCCCCACGGGTTCTTGAAGTAGGTTCAAATGTCATCGAAAGAAACAGACGTCGAATTTTGACAGGATGGGATAAATTCGAATGTCGTAACTAGGTGTTGATCGTATCGAGTTCGAAGAATAGTGCTTGCGATACCCGTTACCCCCGGGGTATCCTTGGCTCGTTGCTCCAACGAGTAACATTCGTAAGAAGTAATTCGTCCAAACGGAGATTTGTGCAGGGTAGAGTAGGGTAAGGATCATGGAATCTGTGAAACATAACGCAAGTAGCGAGAACTTGCAAAAAGGATAGTCGCAATCGATGCGTTCGAGCTTGAGGCAAAACATGAGGGCTTTGGGATCGACAAATAAGGAGTCATCTGATGTCGACGAGGTAGCTGTTCGTACACACATTGTATGCAGTTAGGATTAAAGAATGTCGCTTGTCGATAAGGAGTGTTTCGTCGATGTGGTTAGTACCGATAAGAAGCAGCTAGAGAGGGATGGCCGTCGTGCGGGTTTGTAGGTTTTAGGATCTACTAAGATGTCTGGCAGGACGTGATTCCTCAAACGGGTAGGAAATCAAGCTCAAGTGGATGGTTCTAAGTTATGCGAATGAGTTCGGAGTAGCGCTTGCGTCGTCGGGGGGGGGGGGGGGGGGGTTGATGTGAGACTGCGGAAACGGGCTCTCGAAAAAGCACGATTGAGGTAAATGTTGCCAATTCTCAGGGTTTATGAAGTTTGCCGACTAAAGGTCGATCTTGCTGAATTCATTAATCTGGAGAGAAATCTGGTCAAGGTTCTCGTATGAAGAAACGCGGATACTGTGATGAAGAAACGGTAGAAGCGGGGATACCATCTGGAGTAAAAAACACAGATTCATACAAAAGCTAGCGAAAGGATTCACGGAATCAGAAAAGTCGTCAAAGAATAACGGTTCTAGAAAATGAAGGATAAGGTAAGCATCTAGGTTACCGTACTCGTCGGTGGGTTGACTGGCTCATGTCTTCGTCTTGCCACGCTTCCAAATACGCCGGTTTGTAAGAAAGGTATCAATTTGCTAGGTTTTGGGGCGTGCTAAGGTATAAGGTTCAACTCGAATAAGGATTAACCATGTAACGAGGAATTAGGGAGAAATCAATCCGTGGTCGATGGAAAGGTGATACGATTGCTGGCACTACAATGAGAAGCATACACCACGCATGCTTTTCGTGTTCGAGACGTGCAAACAGAACCCGAACGGTGTAGACTTGGTAGAATGCTTCAAGAATCTAGGTGATCAGTCGTATGAGGGAACAAGTCTCACTACTTAAGTTGGGAAAAGAAATACGCAAGTAAAAAGGATGCGAATGACGTTGTCGTTCCTTCTAATATCCCATGATATAGGAGTGGCTCCCCTTCGTCGATTCGTTCTCGTAACTTCTCTATGTGCTTCATAGCAGGCCTTTCCTGAGCAGGTATATCGAGTAAACTTTTCCCGTGTCGATCCATCATAGCCTAAGGATGACGTCAGGAAATGTGTGGGCACGGACTTGGAATAACTGGTTCCTTGCCTTAAGTGTGTCGTGGCTTCGAATCGAGGTTAGGAGAATTCACTCATTCTTAGCGCATATCAAGTTTGCGTAGTTTTCGTATAAGTCACAGCGTCGAGTACTAATTACACAACTACATATTTACGCACATAAGCCAAATATATATATATACACATCTACACTCTGAGTTATGCACAAGTAATGTCGATAATTTACAATTACAAGGTGAGTACCTGAGTCTGGCGAACCTTGCAATCCGGAGTGTGGTGTCGTGGTGGTTTTTCATTAAGGAACGGTTATAGTCTGGTTTTCATATAAAAATATTTTATGTCCAAAACATTTTATATTTTAAACCTAGTTCACTATAACCAATGGCTCTGATACCAATCTGTCACACCCTTAATTTCCACATGCGGAGTACCACCGCGAGGCGTGCGACTGACCAGGATCCAGCCACTAATTATTTTGAACCGTTTGGTTATTATTATAAGTCATGGTATAATTAGCGGCCAATTTAATTTTTTCAAAACATAGTTTAAGTTGCAGCGGACAGGAAAAGAATACATATCGTAATTTAAAACCACAAGTTTGTTAATGATGAACGTACAAACCACGCACTCCAGCCGATTGCAATGTCCGTCCTAATCTGTATCGAGCAACCTGCAAAGCATGCAGTAGGGTATCAACATAATGTTGGCAAGTTCACGAGTTGTCCAGTTTTAACTTTTCGAAAACGTAAGTTGTTTAGATAAAACATTTATAATCACGTCATGGGGAGCTACCCCATATGAAAGCTACTAAACTGGCGTTACCGAAACTATTGACAAGAAGATTTTTGTGCCCCGAGTCAATGTCTATCGTCATTGACCAAGATGCAAGGTATACTAGTTCACGCCCGATCTCCCCCGGTCACGGTGTGAGGTTGTCAAACCTAATAGCGCTATCAACTAATAACCCGTTCGCCCTCGGCGATTGATCGGTATTGTAAGCAGGGACTTTACATGATAGAGATTCGTTTAGTTTGGCTAGTTGTGATTTATAAATAATATGCAAACTTATCTCCCCCGGAGATAGTGATTTAAAAGTACCCATTTGCATTTTCCCCCGGAAATACTAGTTTGCAAGTATTCTTCCCAAAGATGGCAGTTTGTTCGTGTCCCTCCCTGGGACGCATGCTTTTAGTGTGTGTGAACTCACCTTGGTTTGCTCGGTAGACAATGTACTTGTGTTACGTAGGCCAACCATACCCTATTATGGTTATTAATATTCATTAGGTTCGTATGCAAGTAGTGTCACGTATAATCCTACACATAAATTAACACATAGCATGCATGTTATACTAGCATTGGGCCTATCCTAGCATGTGGGCAGTTAAACAGTAACAGTTAGACAACAACAGTAACACATAATCCAAAATATTAGTTAACACATAATACATAAGGCACACCAATGTTATTTGGCCGGTCCTAATCATATAAACAGTCAACCAGTAGCAGCATGTAGTAAAGTTAAACACACAGTCCAAGTACGTCAATACGTATCGTGGCCCAATAACTAATTCAAGCGGCCCAATCGAGACCAGGTGGTCTCGACTCGAGACTATGAGGTCTCGAGTCACAACCCAGCGATTTCGAGTTGCAGCCGAAGATCTCGAGTAGTGCATATTTGAATTGCACCCGTAGAGGTCTCGAGTCCCGTCTCGAGTCGAGATCAGGAGATCTCGAGTCGCAACTGTGCTGGTCTCGACTCCTGAAGCGCCTTACCTGGTTTCGAGTAGTCGTTCAATAGTCTCAAGTCGCAGCCATGGGTTTCGACTCGCAACCTTTGCTGATGTTTCTAGAATCCTTCGAGTGGTACTATCCAATCAAATTTCACAAACATGTTTTATTCTACCGTACATTACCAAATTGGATCAAAACTACATGATTCAAATATTCATGGCACATTCAAATAGTTCATCATTCAGGGTTTTCAACACTTCATAACAGTTTTATTCTACAAACCATAATATTACTATTAATTTATCACAGCAGCGTCGTTTGGCTCATGATAACATACACACAGTCATCTCATAGCATCACCCACCCAATTAACACACTACTTGGTTATCATCAAAGATTACTACTCATGAGACATTCACTATATATCTAATTAGTTCAACACATTAATTATTATCCAATTTCGTATACCTTTCTTTCAGGTAACAGTTTTTAAAACACGGTTAGAACCCTATGTGCTTCTACCAGTACTATTAAACATATATAATTAACTTATACAACTTTCCAACCTTGTATGACTAAACAAGCAAACACTTAACATTCTTTAAGCAAAATCGGACAACACAAAGGTGCCAGAAATGATATAGTACTGACCAAAAGTCTTTGTAACAAAAGGAGGATTGCTGTTGCCACTGCTGCCGTGCACGAGTCGGAGCTCCGGCGGCCGTCGCTGCCGTCAGCTCCATCACCATCACTCAACCGCCATCCACCACCCATTTCAGCCGCCAAAAACAACCAGAATTCTCGTCAAACTGAAGAACACTAACTACCAGAAATGAAGATGAGAGGAAGGATTAATCTTACCAGTTTCACCGTCAACATCATCTTCTTATCATCATCAGCTGGAGAGAGGCCCGAATCTAACCTACAGCTGAATAAAAACCTCCATCATCTCCGTTGCTGGTAGCGGCGGTGCTGTCACCGGATCAATCGTCAGCTCTCTCTCTCTCTCTCTTTGGTTCCTTCTCTTTCTTACAAAGGTGTGCGTAGGAGTGGCGGTTGGCTGGTGTGTGGGTGGGGTATTGAAAGAGGGATAAGGGGGTGTTCTGATGGGGGCGGCTGGCCGGAGAAGGCGGCCGGAGAAGCTTCAGTCGTCGGAGTAACAGGAGAATGAGGGGTGTAGTCTTGAGTGTGTGTGCGGATGTCAAATGTTTGTGGGTTAGGGTTTTTTTTCCAAAAATGAGGGGGGTGGGGTTTAAGATGGTTTAATAGTGTAGGGTTTAGGTTAGTTAGGTTGGGCCTAGCCCAAGTGCGTGAATCCGTTAAACGATTAGGCGTCTCGCTCAACGGACTGGCCCAGTTTTGTTAACTCATACGCAAATAATTGGAACTCTCGTCATGGATTATTATTATTTTGCGAAATAATAATAATAGTAATAATAATGATAGTAATAATAATAAACGCACGTTTTTACTAAAATGTCCTTCTCTCGACAACGAGAGTACGGGTTGTCACATTGTTTTCGATTCCAGGGACTGAGCCAACAGTATTTCATGCATAGGGACACCTGGAATCATCAGAAATCAATTGTAGACTTGTGTGGAGTGATCTTGTGAAGTATATTTGGCTATATAAGCACTTGTTGTTTGCTAGTTCATTTGCTCATTCACAAAAATTATTCTCAACTCATCTCTGGAGCTTCTTGGAGCTTAAGCAAGTTTTTCTCAACTCCTAATTCGTGCTAAGAGTCCTTGTAAGCATTCTTAGACTCTCTAGTTCAAGTTTTATTAGTCTAATGACCAAAAGTCAAAGTCGTCGTAATTAAGCTTTGACTTAGTGATTAATCACTAATGGTCCAGCCATTATTCGAATTGAAAGTGGCTATGAGTTGGTAATTATGTAGGTAATAAACCCTTAAAAGGGCACCTACTGATTCTCACTCTAACTTGGTCAATTGTCGGGTCAAACTTAATATTAAAAAGTCAACAGAAGCTATTTTTGCAAATAAATTCATAACTGGTAATGTAGAAGTTATGGAACATGTTTTAACATTAAAATAACTTGGTAAATAATGTAAGAACATGTCTAAGCATATTCAACCCGACAATTCTGAGTTTAGGCTCGGTTCGGAACCGAAAGTCGCAAAAGTAGACTTTTGCTTTGACTTTCAGTTCTGACCCAATTTAGCTTAGTTTAGATATGCCTTAGGGTTCCTTTAGGACCATGTTATAAGTAAGTATAACCCTTTGAGGTTATACAACTTGGTTCCTATTTAATTTCTAGTTCATTGCATGTCTCCGTTAATTGCTTAAAAGTTGACCATTATGCCCTTATGATATTAAAACAAGATTTTTGAAAATGTGAGAGGACAAAAACTTTTATTACTAATTTATAAACATGTTCTAAAAATTTGACATCAGTTTGAGGTCTAAATTAGGAGTTATGCTCAATATCGTAAATTGAAGCCTTTTTATTAATTAAACGGCATTTTTAAAGGGTTTAAAATGAAAAAGGGTTTTGGTGGGTAAAAGGGTGTTTGTTTTGGGTTAAGAAATGAAAAGGTTTAGGCTCAAAGGGGTTAACTAGGGGGATTTTGGGTAGGTGGTAAAAAAAAGAAAAATAATGGTGTAGAAATAAAAAAGTTAGTCCTAATGCCTCAATCATTTACTTACTCGGGTTTAAGTTGGTAAGGACCGGGAATGTATCGTCGTGGCAAGTTCTAGAGTCGTAAGAACCAAACGGCTATTCACACAAGAAACGAAAAATGAGCATTTAGTTTAAAGATGTGTATTTGTATGCTCAATAAAGGCTCAAAACTCACTTTTTGTGGGAATGGGTTTTTTATGTGATCAAGTATATATAATTAAATTTTAACTAGATTTGTCATGCCGTTTCATAATTTTCTTATGTTGGTTCTTTTTATCACGACGCTATCAGTTGTAAATTTGTAAAAATATAACCTTTTTAGAACATGTTATTCCCAAATTAAACCAAGACAAGTAAAAAAATTTGAGGTGATTAGCGGTTCCAATAGAGTTTTGTGTAAGGCTTGTTTTTAGGACTTGCAAGATTCAAGGTTTTAGCATCCCCCCCCACTTAAATTACACATTGTCCTCAATGTGTCCCAAAAATAAGTTTTTAGGTTGATTGAATGTGTAAAAAGATGTGAAAAAGCAAATTTTTTTGTTACTGGGCGTCTGGACACGGCCCCGTTGTTAGAGTGCCAGTAACGAGAACTTATAGAAGGTGGACACGGTGGCGTGTTCGCTGAGCACGACCCCGTGTCTGGCAAAAGTCTGCATATTTTTGACAAACAACAGGTCTGGGGCAATGGGCACGGGGGCGTGTTGGCTGAACACGACCCCATGTGGACATACTGCAACGGTGTAAAACAGGTTTCTGGCTTCAGTTTTGCTCTCCTGGATTTAGTAGCACTAATGTTTAGTGCTCTAAGCCTCGTATGTACCTGTTTTATCAATAAACACTACACCAAACCATAGCAAACATCCTAATTTACCATCGTTCAAACATCCATACCACAAAGTTAAAATAAAGGAAATGTAGAAAAGTAAAAAGTGTTAGAGGAAAGTAAATTGTTCAACACATGGCACGCAGGCCGGAAATTGTTCATGAGAAAATGGGGTTAACCTGTTAGACCTCCAACCATGAACCGCTACCTCCACTCCTCCCGCCTAATCCATGTCCTCGTCTTCATCATCATCGTCTCCTCCGTGCCCCGCCATGTACTCCCGGAAGTTCCCAATGGCATCCTGTATGTCGGATATGTTTCTCTCTATTGCACCGACCCGGGTGTACGTGTTGCTGGCCATATTGTAGGTGTTCCTGGTGCACATGAGGTTTTCCTGCAATAAATCATGTAAACTTTGAAAGTTAGGAAAATCGCCTCCTTGTGAGGAGGATTGACCTGGATCACCCTGGGGCTGGTAATGGTACTGAGGAGGAGGTTGGAAGTGTGGAGCATGTAAGACGAGTGCCTCTTGCGGGTTCCATGCATACCCCTGGACGCTTTGGAACCTGACAGTCCCATCTTCTGCTTCATAAATCAGGTTCATTGAGCGGCAGATGACCATGTCCACTCTTCCCGACCATAGGCTCTTTTCGAAAGACCTGGGCATGTTCACGAAATGTTTGAAGAGACAGTATATCCACCCCCAAAGAAGATAGGATTCGGGGGAGTAGCAAGCTGGTTCCAATGCATGTTTCGGAGCAGGAGGTATGGAACGTCAAGGTTGGTGCGTGTATGAATGCAATGAAGGACTAGTAGATCCCTCAAACCTACAACACCGCTGCTATCGTGCCTTTGACTAAGAGAGTAAGTGAGGACCCTGTGAATGTAGTGGTAAAGAGGGTCCCTCAACTTAGTGCTCTTAGTGATGCGGGGATTGTAGACGCCTTCTCCTATTTGAGCCCAAGCAGCTTGGCGGTCACTTTCCTTGATCTCGCGGAGACCGCCGGTGTTTTCTTCATCCCCCGCATCTTCCTCCGCATACAACCCAACTTGTGACAACCCTCATAATTACAGGTATCCGTACAATGAATTAATATTGATTTATGCTTGATGACTGTGCTTAATTACAACTGATGATATAAACTACTTTATGATTTCTGTATGATACATACATGTGCATCACATTTCATACTGCCACACCATTTATTACATACAAACTTTAGTGACATACATGATGCACAAGGCACAGTTAGCGGATAACTCAGAAACATGCTGACAATGTCAGTACATAGACAGATAATGTTTTGAGACCCCGTAAGGGCCAGAGACAAGGTACTACACTAGTATGGACTGTAGGGAAGTAAGGACCATAAAACTGCGTCACTAGGTGATAGTTTAAGTGCCGGAAAGTGCCTAAAACCCACTCTAAGAGCAGAATTCTGCATTAATCAGCAAAATTCAGCTTTTTAACAAGCTAGTAACATGCATAAATATGGAAAAATGGTCCCGTATGCTTTCCTAACTGTCGGGAATTAAAAGTTTCACAAAAGGGTGCTTAATGAACACTAAACGGTATCACTTGACACTTTAACGAACCGGTATCTAACCAAACAACCGGACATTACCCGGAACACTAAAATATTGCTAGAAACATTGTTTTACTTCTTCTGAGCTAGTTATGGTTCCCGAACACTTAAACATTCTACATAAAACATCTGATACACAAAACACTAGATATTACACTTGACCTCCACTAATTAACCTATTTACCATCAAACTTACTAATTACCCCCTCCCCCTTGATATTTACGGCCCATGTAGTGGCCCCACACAAGATTACCTTAATCTTCTTCAAATCCCCATGTGATCTTGCCTAGATTTGATTTGATTATGGTTTGTACTTGGGGAGACACTTAGACCATTGGTTAATAAGATTAGAGAGTGTTATAAGGAACCATCACCTACATCTTCATCACCACTTCACTTCTCCTCTCTCCCTCACAAAGCTCTCGGCCGAACACCCTACACACACAACCACCATTTTCGATCTTCAATCATCCACTCCAAGGTTATCTCAAGGTGCACAAGGGTGAATAAGAAGGTGTGGAACTCTTGGATCATCAAGGACCTCCTTTGTTTGCTTTTATCCACTTCATCTTCACCATTGTTCTTCCCTAGCTTGAAGCTAGTAGTAAGACTCTTTTGATCTTTGTTTACTTCATATTTTTAGTGGTTAAAAGATATATTATGTTGATTTACACAAGAACACTAAAGAACATACACTTGAATCTTGAAACATAAAGCTAACATATGATGAAATATGGATAGAATGATGTTGTTTAGCATATGGATGATGTTGCTTGTTGATTACTAGAGATATTGATGTTGATCATCACATGGAACTTGCTAGATTATGATTAAAAACATGATTTAGCAAGTTAGGAGATGATTATGTGTTTATACAAGTTGATCATTTTCTTGATTAGACATGAACTTGATGAATAGAAATGATTTCTTGTAAAATGATAAACAAAGTGAACTAGTAAACTTGTAGATCTAACATTGGTGAATGATTTTTATGAAAGAACCAAGTTTAAAAAGGTGATTTTTGAAAGGTCATGGTTTTTACTAAACTTACACTATTTTTAGTGATAAAATAAGTGTAGAAATACCTATGAAACAAGAAGATGTTATAAATGAACATTTTTGTAAAATATGTTTACAATTTGTAAACATCTAAAATCTTCAAGAATGAAGTTTACCAAGTAGTAAATGTATTTTGGAGGGTAACTAAGGCTACTAAACACTTTACCAAGTTACTACGCGTTTTTGTGAAAGATCAAGTTCATGTTGTATTGTAAATTGAATAGTCTTTGCACTTGGTAAGTGTAAGATGATTAGTGATTTGTTGTTGATTGTTTGGATGATTTTTGAACATATAACCAAGTTATATCATATTTATGGACAAGGAAGAAATGTATTAATTTTTGGAAAGTAAAGATATATTTACTTGGGTTTATTAAGAAAATATAGTATTTTTGGGAAAAATATATATTTTCTTGGGATGTATTGTTTTGAAATAAAAATAAGGTTTAAATATATATTTCTAAGTGAGACTTAAAAATATATATTCATTTGGAATAATACGCCGGAATACGACGCCAATATTTGGCAAGAATACGAGAATACATGTATAAGATACCCCCATCCTTGGGAAGCAAAATACTTGAGAAGTATTGTGACAAAATATTGTTTAAAACAATTATTCCAAAACTACATATAATTTAAAGTTAAAATAATTATTATTTTAACAACTAATTGTCACTTGGAATAATGTTGGGAACATAAGAAACGTAACTCCAAAACATTAATACTAAGCAAAGGCACGACCCGTCCATCTAATAGACATTAGTACACTGTAGGTAGTCGTGTTTGCTAACAAGATCGGGGTTACGAGCTGAGGACGCAATACTGTGAGTTCATGTCCCCCTTTTCTTTTAACTGTTTTCAGTTTTATACTTCGGGGGTGAAATACATGTTACGATTATATACAAACGTTTTATACATGGTATGGTTAGCTTAAGGAGGGTTACTACTTAGATCATGTGAGTGGTGGGTACAACACTTAAGGCCATTAATCCTCGTCGTAGGACCAAGGGATATGAGTGATAGATCTATTTGGGTGTAGCAAGCCCACACCCATGGGGACCAGGGTGGCCCATAGGGTGACTATGTCTTCCACCCGGAAGCCCGGTGCAACTCTGCTAGGTTTGAGTTTTCTTGCATCACTTCACACATATCAGTGGCTTTGCAACCCATTGGTGATCTCTTTTTCCTTATTGCTACATACCAGGGACTTTCGTACATACATACATATTTCAAAGGTTTATACAAACTCACATACACATGAACTCGCTCAACTTTTGTTGATGTTTTTCAAACTACATGTATTTCAGGGAACTAGTGGATCTGGCAGGGTATGCAATGTGTCTTCAAGCTGCGTAGTGAAATAGAGGATGTCATCCAGGGTTGTTGGGTTTAGAGGGTGTATCCCATTCCTGGACGGGATACATAATTCTAAACTCAGGTTTTATTTAAGTACTTTTGTTGAGTCCTTGTGAACTCATTTAAACATGTCATGGTTTGTAACTTAATTTAGTGTCGATGTTTTCAGACAATGGTATTGTGGTATTTTCTAAACTTAATTAATGGATAACATCTCATGTTTTTATCATATAGCATTGTTATGATTGACTGTTATGGTATTAAGAAGTCACACCATATAAACCACGCTTCCGCAAAAGCCAGGGTGTGACAGCTTGGTATCAGAGCTTCGATCGTAGCGAACTAGGATTCTTTCTCGAGTCTAGACTACGATCATTAGGGCTCTCACGAAAACATTTTTACATTGCATACACAAAGTGTCTAGAACCAGGAAACGAACATTTTTACAAATAAAATACACAAAAATACATTTCAAAGAATTCATTGCTAATTTCAGTCTGAGAGACTGGGGAGTCAGTCTGAGAGACTGGGGAGTTAGTCTGAGAGACTAGCTGGGTAGTGCAGTCTGAGAGACTGGGGAGTTAGTCTGAGAGACTAGCTGGGTAATTCAGTCTGAGAGACTGGGGAGTTAGTCTGAGAGGCTAGTTGGGTAATTCAGTTTGAAAGACTGGGGAGTTGGTCTGAGAGACTAACTGGGTAGTTCAGTCTGAGAGGCTGGGTAGTCTGAGAGACTAGTTGGGGCAGTCTGAGAGACTGGTGTCACACCCCGACCACGTAGGACAACCAAACGTGGCGGAAACATCGAGGCGTGTTGCAACAGAATTAATGTTTCATAACCATGGATACCAAAAAGTGTTTCGTTTTATTAAACATTGAATAATTACATCGTCTGGAAATCTAAATACACAAATTAAACATAGTCTATCATTGTTATTGAGTCACTAAGGCCTTGTCCAGTCCTATGTGAGCATGCATCTTATCAATCGATATTATTCAACAATACCTGAAACATATGTGAAAACGAGGTCAGCAAAGAAATGCTGGCGAGTACATAGGTTTTGTAGGAGTGTCGAAATCATGGCTAGTTTAGATGTTGCAATACTTTATTTAAATAAAAACCTTGTTTTGAATAGAGTATAATATTGCAACTTAATTAACCAACTTAAATCAAGCGGGTTATAATTTGTAAAGCCTCGTAGCCATGACTCTTAACCCAAAAACATTTGTTTTAGTAAATTATTTGGAAAAACAATGATAAGTTCAGGTGATATGTATAAATAAGAAAATAATGCATGATCAAATGAATAACCATGTAAAAATGAGTTTGTATAAGATAAGTTGTTTGTAAATAAATGTCTTGTGAAAAGTATGTTATTTGTATAAAATGTTCTATGTCTCAAATTGAAATGATTCAAATAACGCTACAATATGTAATACCATACAAACATTTATATATAGGAAGTACCAGCGGCGTATCCACCATGCTTGTATCATATTACACACGCATCGTTACTTAATCACTTACTCAAACCAAACCAACAAAAGTAAACCATGTAATGTGTAACAAAAATGATATGTATGGCTAGTGAAATGCATCAACTAAACCATAAGTGAAACGCACAAAACAAAGTATGGAAGTAAAACTTGGTTTAAATCAATACTATGTTTCGTGAAAATGCATGATCAAATGTAAATCATGTATAAATGTTTACCCAATCGTTAAAACCAATCGTTTACCCAATCGTTAAAACCAATCGTTTACCCAATCGTTAAAACATCGTGT
>JARYGA010058569.1:0-26836 GCA_030545235.1 Helianthus tuberosus | reverse complement strand
AGAAACAAAAAAATTGTCTGGTAGGAACTTACCCGCCACAACGTTGGGGTTGTTTCTTTCTTCCTCTTGTCCATTCAGGAACTCTTGCTCACCAGTCCTGCGGTTATCCTTATTGTCTCCGTTATTGTTCCCATTGCCCTGGTTGCCGCTATTGTCACGATTCTGTCTCATCTACGGACAGTTCCTCTTGAACTGACCCTCAGCACCGCACTGGTAACATCCCTTATTACCCTGCTGGTGTTGTCATTGGTTCTGGTTTACAGGATATGGGCTCCTGCAGTCTCTAGCCATATGTCCCATCTTCTTACACCGGTGGCAACACGATCCCGCACATGCCCCGCTGTGGTGCCGTTGGCACTTGCGGCATCTCGGTTTATTCCCTAGGTATCCCCCCTGATTTTGGTAGTTCAGCCCCCGCTGTACTAGTTTCCTGTGCGATTCCTGTTGTATAGAGTTAGGACCCTCACCTTGGTGGTCACCCCAAATATTCTTGTTACTAATATGGGCATTTGCATTGGAAAAGTTACGCTTGGGCAACTTGCCCTCTTCCACCGCCTGATTGGTGAGTTGGTTCGCCAAACAAATGACTTGCTGGATTGTTGGAAGGTTGGCCGCAATTACAGACCCTTGGATTTCCGGGACTAAGCCTCTGTGGTATAGCTTGATTCGTCTAGATATGGGTTGTGACATGTTAGGATATAAGGCAGCCAAGTCGTTGGACCTCTTTGTGTATGTCTCAATCTCTGATCCTTCCATCTTCAGACCATAATACTCTATTTCAAGTTCCAGGATGTCGTCCAGGTGGCAGAATTCTTCCTTAATCAAATCCTTGAAGTCGCTCCAAAGGGTGGCATTCGCGTCTGCCAACCCGAGCATCTGAACTTGTGCGTTCCACCAAGAATACGCTTTCACTTTCTTCGAATGTATATTCGATTCTTCGGATCCAGTGTAGAAGGTCGATTGCTCCTCCAGTGCAGTCGAAAGCGGGAGGTTTGCATTCCAAGAACACCTTGAAAGTGCCTATGCGTGATTGGGTGTGCATGGGTTGACTCCCTGATTGGGTTGCTAAGGCTTCAGCAATCCGTTCGTTAATCAAGGTCGTCAGCTGACCCTGGGTCATGTCGAGACATCCACTCATGATCTTCACATCGAAGGAACACATGTAAGAAAGGTGTCGCAAGGTGCGTAAGTGTGGAGTGACGGAAGAGAGTAAGCACACAAGGTTCAAATAGCAGTTATCACATTAACTAATGCATACCATGAACGATGTACCATGTAACTTAACAAGTAGGTAATATAAACATAAACCGTATCACCTAGGATGTTGAGTCTTGCACGTGGAGCGAAGCGTCGTTGTGGATCGTTGAGCACTGTATAGGTTATAGTCTGGTTTTATCAAAAAGCTTTTCCCTTTTTAAAACCAAGTTCACTATAACCAATGGCTCTGATACCAATCTGTCACACCCCCAAAATCCATCCTGCGGAGTATCACCGCTTGGAGGCGTGACGTGACCAGGACCGAGCCACCAATCATATTGAACAACGTAGTTAAGTAAATAAAACCCTCCACAATACAATTGGTGACCAAAAGTAACCTACTTAAGTTAACAGCGGAAGTATAAAACGTAAGTCCAAAACATAAGTTCGTAGTTCATAAGTTTAAAGACCCAAAACACAAGTTCCATAAGTTTATAAAGATTAATTATTAAGTACGGGACATAACAGTCCGCATCCCACAACGACTTCTTCCTCGTGCAAGCTCCATAGGCATCTAGCGACCTGTAAGGCATGTAACAACGAGTCAACAACAAAGTTGAGTGAGTTCACGGTTGGTTGATTAGTTTTAAGTTGTTTCTGAAAAACGTGGTTTGACTTTCGTTGGCTTATTTGACATGGGGGTTACCCCATAGTTGAAAGTATGTTTAACCAGTTCCCTTTTATTACCCAAACCATATCCATAATCAGTGGGGGGCTTCCCCATGTGAACTACTTGACTGTTATGATATCGACTACTAACAAATTTTGTTGTGCCCTACGTCAATGTTCTATCATCATTGACAGTTTGCCATAGTCCATTAGTACACGCTCGTTCGGACGACACGGTGTGAGGTTTGTTAAACCTAATAGCGCTATTAACTAATGACCCGCTCGCCATCGGCCTCGGCGATTAAGTCGATATAAAATGAGGGACTTAATGATAGAGTTTTTGTCTAGTAAGTTTTAAGGTTGTTGTCCTACCCAAGGAGGACGAACGTACGTATTCTACCCAAAGAGAATACGCAGGATTAATATTGGCATCCTACCCAAGGAGGATGGCCGTACATATCCTACCTAAGTAGGATATGTAGATTTCGTTTTAATTCTTTAACCCATTCCCAACCACCGAGAATTCCATGCCTTAGAAAGAGTGTGAACTCACCTTGGTTTTCTCGGTTAGACTCTCAAAAATAGCTAACAGTCAAGGTCGGTCAATCACGTCCTAGTATGATTACCACTTAGTTTATTAGTGACTTCAAATAAGCACGAAGTTCCTACACGCATCTATCACATAACATGCATCACTTTAATGGTTCACGCCCATATAAACTTCCCATCTATTCCCGTTCATAAGCAAACATACGACATTGCACATAACACTTTTATTGACATATAACATGTTAGATCATTCTCAGATAACCTACCAGACATTTAGACACGCAAATTACTACTTATGTCATTTCAGCTTTTATATTCAAAACTGGGCTGTTTTCGGGTATTTTAATAAAATAGTTAACTTACTCCAAAAATTCCCAACTTTTTACAAAAGGTCTTAAACGATCGAAATATTATTGTGTAAAAATCTCGGGATCCAATTCATCACCAATATTTTATAAAAAAATCATTTTCCGGACTGCAATCAGATTCATCTTTTTCTGACTGCAGTCCACGGAAGAATTTATTAAAAATTCATCATAAGTCCGATTGATGAAATTCCAGTGGGAGAATTACTATGACATCAGTGTCCACCTACAGTACAAATTTCGTGACCTGATTCTACACATATTTCAAGTTATGATGAAGAACATAACACATATTTCCAGCAGTAAAAATGCAGCTTTAGCTGCTGTTACAAAACGCCCCTTTAAAAATAGTAAACGAAGTCCAAAAATTATAATTCTAGTTCCATTAGAACCGTATTTCATAATAACACGTTATAGACTCAAGAAAATCAAGTTTTTGTTAAGTTATGATCTGGTTACAGCCAACTGAAGCTGGATGTAAATACTTGGACAGAAGTTGTTTTCAGCTTATTGTGTTCTAACGCATGTTCTATTTGTTCCGTCAATATGTCTAGTGATCAACAACGACCTTTAACATCAATATTAACCAGTAAATCATCAAGTAATCAACAACGTGTTCACTACAACATCCTACTACAACATTTCATCACATTTCAACAATATTTCATCATTAAGTTAGCTCAATGTTCAAGACTTTTGCATATGATCTTCTAGTGTTCTTAAGTTTTCATAATAATCTAACTATTAACCATCATAAATAGGAAGCAAATGAAGATCAAAGGAGCTTACCACTAGCTTTTTAGCTAGGGAAGAAACACTAGAGAAAACGAGTGGATAAAAGAAATCTAGAGAGGTCCTTGACAATCCGTGAGCTCCACACTTCGTGATTCACCTTGATACACCTTTGTATATGAATGGAATGGATGGAACAGGCTTGAATGAAGGTCATGATGGTGATGGTGAGTTCGGCCAAAGCCAAGGGAGAAGGGAGAGGAGGTTGTGTGTTGTTGATGTTGTTGTTGAATGAAGGACTAGGACACAAGGGTTTATCTTATAACCATAATACTACAATAACCCATGGATAATGTGTCCCTAGGAGTACAAGACATATCTTACTAAACAATTCAAATAAAATCAAGTGTGTAAGGGCCTTGGTGGCCATGAGGTAGATGGGGGGGGGGTATAGGTGTAGGATGTAACCATATGATTAGTTGGTAATAGAATTGTAAGTGTTTAGTTAGAAGTCTTAGTTAGTTGATATTTATATGGGGTGTTATGATGTTTGGGAATCATAACTAGCTTGTAAACATTAAACAATGTTTCTAGTATAATTTTGGTGTTCTGGGTAATGTCCGGTTATTCGGTTAGATACCAGTTCGTTAAAGTGTCAAGTTATTCCGTTTAGTGTCCTATATATATCTTTTTGTAACACTTTTAATTCCCAACACTCGGGAAAGCATACAGGACTATTTAGTAAATTTTCTGTACAAGACTAGTATGTTAACAAGCACATGTAAGTATGACGCAGTAATTAGAAAGCAGTTAAGTAATTCAGCACAGTCATCAAGTACTTTAATTAACATTAATAAATCGTACGGATACATGTAATTTTGAGGGTTGTCACACGACAGTCCGATCGGACGGTAGTCCGATCGAACGGCATTTTGTCCTGGTTGTTTTGTTCCTCTTACACCTGGTTGTTTTGATAGTTTGTCGTTTTATCGAGACGTTTTGATAACGTGTTAAGCAACAGAAACCTTGTCAATACTTGGTACCCCTGATCGGACAGGAATCACCCAAATCCGGTCA
Organism: Helianthus tuberosus; assembly: GCA_030545235.1. Classification (NCBI taxonomy): domain Eukaryota; kingdom Viridiplantae; phylum Streptophyta; class Magnoliopsida; order Asterales; family Asteraceae; genus Helianthus; species Helianthus tuberosus. The sequence continues at coordinate 22,247 of JARYGA010058569.1, read as the reverse complement.
GTTAACGGTTCGAGACGTTGTTCCATGTTTAACCCGAAATCGGTAGTCTCGTGGATAGACTCTAGATCTTGAACCAACACAACCACAAAGATGAGTAGTGAGTCGGCACAAGCTCCGATTCTATCGGTTTTGAATGCATTGAGTGTAAAAGAGTTGAAAGAAAGTTGGAAAACCATCTTTCAATCCTTTTTGTAATGAATATGTTTAGATCTATGAAAGATCTTTGTTTGTTTATGTGGAAATCGGTTAGATCTAAGTTGTTCTTGGTGGATTGAGGCCAAAACACGAAGTTCTTCAAGAACACATGATGACGTCATCCTAGAACACCTTGAATCTTGATGATTTCACGGTTAAAAGTTAAGATTCAAAATATAGAAAGGTGTAGGAGTGCGTGTAGATTAAGGAAGTACAAGATTTAGGACGAGATCTTACCGGAATTGCGAGAAATCAGAGAAAAAGCAAGATTAGAGCGCTGGTCGGACGTCAGTTGCCAAAAGTGGAAAGTGTGATGGTGACAAGGGGTATTTATAGGGTTACCCAAAGTGGAAAGGAGCAGGTCGATCGGTTAGGCAGTCCGATCGAACAGCTGGTCGATCGATCCAGCGGTTGTTCGATCGGCCGGTCTCCTGGTCGATCGGCCATCTGATCCGTGTGTTCGGTGCGACGAATCTTGTCGTTTCAATTGCGATAGCGAGCGTTACGATGTAATAAAGTTTCCTAGTCAAATTACTTTTAATCCCAACTACTATATCAACATACAAGCATCCTTATTTCGTATTCGTTTAGCGTTTGCGATTCGATTGTTATTGAGTTCGATTGCGATCCGATTGCTTACCACACATAACATAAATAAACACGCACAAGTAACACAAAAGGCTCACACACACGTATAACAATAACCAAAATGCGAAATTCGAGTTGCGAGTGCGATTGCGATAGCGATTAAGCGATTAAAACATGCGATAAACAGCGATTACCATGCGATTATTAATAAGTACTCCACATAATACAACTAAAGCGATAACAAAATAGACTAATTACAAGTCAAAGAAGTCAAAACAGGAATTGAGCAAGGAGAGACAGATCGCAATTAGCAATCTTTTCTTCCTTTGACCTCAATCTTGACTTTGACTTTGACTTTCGAAACACGGGGTGTTACAGAAATTATGGCCCATTAGGCTTTGTTAACGAAGAGTTTTGATCGCCTATACTAAACAATCATAAGACAACACAAACGAAGTGTCTGAAAGTCAAATCGAGCAAAAGCACGATTAAAGGAGAAAGCTATAAGGTATGTGATTATATGCTTATGAGGATTATGTTAATAACATTTATCGAATTATCTTAAATAATTAAGATGAAATTCAAGAAATTCGGTTTGCTCGTACGCGATGAATTCCGTATGACCAAACCGAAGGAATAAGTTCGGAAATGAAAGAATGGTTGTTAAAAGTGAAAGATTTCGCTAAAATATCCAAACGGATTCATGAAGAATTCGATAGTCTAACAGCGATGGATTTCGCCAAGTTAACCAAACTGGTTGAAAATAATGAAATTTCGTTACTTTAAGTTTCATTATTTCTCGTGAAATACGCAGATGTAATTAATCAACAAGGTATTACCATACTTTTCTGGTAATACCAACAAAGGGCTAAAGTATGAATAATGCTTAAAAGGGTTACTCAGTTTAAGTGTATTGGGTATAAAAACTCAATAACTGTGTAAGAAAGGTTTCGGGGACGAAACCTCTTTAAGGGGGTAAACTTGTAACACCCCGAAAACAGGTTTGGTAATCAAACCCCGTTAATACTAAAAGACGGGTAAAGTACCGTTAGTGGTAAAAGTAACCCGATAAATATTCGGATTTAAGTAAATAATCCTAATATTAAATACAACGTGAATAAAAGCTTTTTAAGGAAATAAGTTTATAAGAGGCCCGAACTAACGGGACTTAAAATAAACTAAGTCATAACTTTCCCGAATTCACCAAGTAGCTAGGAATATTAACCAAGTTAAAAAGGTGTCTTAAAACAATGAAGAAAACATGGGTAATAACCCTCTTTATAAAGTTACAAACTAGAGGGGCTAAAAAGGAAAGATTTGTAACTTAATTTATTAAAAATTAAACACTACACACACACTGGGAGTGTGTGTGCGTGTAATCGATCAGAAGAAGGAGCCAGGAGCTCAAACCCTAGCTCATCTCAATTTCACCAAATTGAAGGGCAAAACTAGCTCAAATCAAATGCATGATCATGTATAAACGATCACCAAGTCAAGGGGATCGTAAGGTATGTTAAATTTTATAATTTGGTGATGTCTTAGAATTTATAATGAACACTCATGATCAAAATTCATGAATGAAAGTGGAATATATGAGTGATATGTGTTGAATTTATGCTTAGAAACAAACCCTACATGAAAAAACTTGATGAACTAGTGTTGAAAACTAGGGATTTGATGATTTCCCTTGTATGTGCTAAGTGGGTTATGGCTAAATAATGAAGATGATGATATGTTTGTGCTAGAGATCATCATAGTTGATGGTTGATGCGAGATACCTAAACAATTTGCAAGTTTGGGTATTTAACCATACATGACTTGAAATAGGTTTTTGTTAATATGATGATGTTAGTGTTAAACTTGCGATTAGAATCATCATATTAGTTAGTAAAGACAATCTACTTGAACCATTTAGGTCTTTGTGTACATGAATCATAATTACCATGAATTGGGTTTAGAATAAAAAGATGGAAATGATGATAAACTCATGTTTGAAATGATGTTGATATCATCATGTGTTAAGAAAGATTAATCTAGTGTTAATTCGATGGATAATGGTTATAAAACTTGGTTAATAAAGGGGATAAACGGTAGACTAAGAAGGATACTACTGGGTAATTGACCAAGTAATTAAACGAGTAGTCGAGCTACATCGTGTAATTACTGATGTTACTAAGCCGTTGACTTTAAAAGGCCAAACCGGCCTAAAATACGATGAATGATAATTTTAGATATAAAATGCGTAAGGTGGAAACTACCTTGTGAAATGATAAATAATAGTTGGCGCTTAAACAAGCTAGGTGAAGCTTGGGGTGAAAGCGGGTCAAACGAGTCAAGCATAAAGGAAAAGCGTATTCGGGATGCGAGGTAAGTGAAACTTACACACTTATGTAGAATACTTGTTTATTCTATGTGTTATAAATGCGATAACAATAATATCGAAAATTGGGATTTCCGTTAAGATTACTTTGTAGTGTAATCTAATAATGAGGAAAAAGGGCAAAAATGGAAATTGGTCAAGTGTCGACTAATGTAAATCGAAGTTAAAAGGATACCCATGGCGTAAGCCGAAATGGGTTGAATTCGTAAGAAAAGAATTTAAGAGAAAAAGGATTTGGTAATAAAATCCGGGATGGGATGGATGTATGAATTGGAAATCAAAAACCGTGTTTTTGATTAAATAGGTAACGTTGGGGCATATAGGCCAAATGGGTCGAATGGTAGTGATAACACCATTTAACAATATCGACTAATGTGGTTGTCAAGTCTTATGTTAACAGGGGCGATTAGCAAATCGGATAACTACGTCGCCAAAGATTGTGTGATAATTAAAGCGAGGTATAAATCGGGTCTATTTGTTGACCCGGGCTATGTACGCTTATATGAATTTATAGTTAAAAGTGCAAGTAAGGTCGAATATTTAGTGAAGTCTTTCATCGCAAAAATGAAGGATTGAAAATGACCATAAATCCCTTGATAGGTAAACCGGGTAAACAACCCTTAGAGGTTGTTTAGAAACTTATGTTATGATTTTGTAACCTTTTGATGCGTATAAAATTTGAAGGCATAAACTTTCAAGGGTTGAATGCCTCAAATGCGTCTTGCCATAGAATGACATATCCGAGGGATGAAAACTCGGAATAAATAGTCTATTACATTAAATCCACCACAATCATAGTTGTGGTGGAAGACCAATCAATATGAATGGTTGAAACTATGAGGCATACGATAATGGGCGTGATTTATGTTTAAAAGGACATAAATACCCTTAATGGGTCAAAGTAAGATAATAAGTAAAATGGGTCAATAGTGCGTAGGAACCCGTGACTGGAACCTAATATGATAGACCATGTTGGAAATAAAGGGTTCGTGGAAAGAATGGGGGTCAAACAAACATGTTTGTTTGATAAACACATAGACGGGTCAAATTTTAGTAAAAAGATAATAAGCCGAAGGCTTAAAAATCTCAAATTTATTTAATCCGGATGTTGGCTTTTAACTCCATGTGATGGAGAATTAAATTACGAACGTGTAGGAAAAAGAATCGATTAAACCGGAGGTCTAGATCAAAAGTTATGCCATTTTGAAGTTAGGTTTTGGTTAAAACTTAGCTGGGCAAATATGCAACACCAGCATCAACACATTCAGTCAAAATGGAGCCGTGGCGTCGCGCCACGGCCAAAGGGGTTTGCCGTGGCGCGCAGAGACGGAGTAAATTCTTGAAATTTTTGTTTACTTTGGTTATTTTGATTATTTGACCCAATTACCTTGATGTGCTTGTTATTTAACTATCAAAACTGACTTCTAAGTTGGTTTTGATCGTAGGTGAATGTCGAGAGTCCCGGATGAAGATCAAGCGGCGAGCAAGAACTGAACACATGTTAAATGAAGCTTCCGCTTTAAATCTTGATTTGTTTTGTTATAAGTGAATTATGTAAACACTTACAAATATGTTTTTTTTTTTTTTTTGAAATGTTGGTATGACAAGTTTTTGTAAAGTCACATTTTAGTATAAAAATTTGTATTTTATTATTAAAATCTTGATTAATTAAGACGGGCGTTATATAACTTGACCCTTAATTACAATCTGCACTATCTCTCTCTCTCTCTTTAACTTTTTCTCCCTCTTTCTTCTCTCTCTCTCTAACACAAGCTCTCCACACACACTCTCTCTCTAAAAAACCACTGCCCTCACTCACACTCTCTCTCTAAAAACCTCTACACGTTGGTGGGTGGTGGATTGTGGTGTGGTTCGATGGTGATGGTGGGTTAGCGGTGGTGGGAGGTGTACGGTGGTGGGTTTTGGATGGTGAAGGTGGATGTGGTGGTGGGTTGTGGATGGTGAAGGTGGATGTGATGGTGGTTGTGGATGGTGAAGGTGGGTTTGCGGTGGTGAAGGTGGTGTTAGGGGTGGTTGTAGGGGTGGTGGTTGGAGTGGTGGTGGGTTATGGATGGTCATCGATGATGCTTTGATTGAAGGTAAAAAAAATTTGAATTTGGGCTTAAACAATTTGTGCCGATGTTGATTCATTTTAAAATTTTTGAATTACCGACTTATTTTACAGTGATATTCATTTTAAAATGTTGGTTTTTTGGGGTTTTGAGGATTATTAGTATTGAGGGTTTTAGGTTGGTGGGTTGATTTGGAGATGGTGGTGGAAGATGGTGGTGATGGTGGTTGTAGATGATGAAGGGTGGTAGTGGTGGCGGTGAAGGGTGGGGATGATAGGTGATTATTGATTTCAGATATATATATATATATATAGGGTCGGGACTTAGAGAAAGCGGTAGAAAGTGTGAGAACGGTGAGAACGCTTATGGATAGTCCGATCAAAACAATCTATGGACTAGATTGGCGCGGTGGAATTTTCGTAAATAACATCAATTTTATTACGTGGACGCACCTCATTAAGGGTAAAAAGGTCTTTACACTTCTATACCAAAATGCCATACTGATGAATAAAACGCCATTACGGACCAAAACACATCCCTATATAAACAAAAACATCCCAGACATAAAAACACACCCCCCAGAACCTGAAACGCCATATTTTCTACTATATACCATTCATCTTACAAACGCCAAGATCCCCAAAACATCAAACACAACTACTCAAAAAACGCCATATTTTCTACTATATACCATTCATCTTAGAAAACGCCAAAACACTCAAACATCAAAAGATTCCAAAAAATCGACGGTTCTTTCAGATACACTATTTCCTCAGTAAAACGCCAAAAATGCCAAATATCGTTTTTTGTATATTCAAATATTGTTCTACGCCAAAGTTTCAGATAATGCATTCTTCCATGAGGTGTTGTGACTCAAATAACATTTTGCTGCATGAGATGGACAAATCATAAACAAAAAGATGCTAATGTCAGACTTATGTCATTTTTTGTGTTTTGTTATTGATGAATAGTATAATGGCATTAAAAGACGAATAACACTGATGAGTTGTTTGAAGATACATATCCAAACAAAAAACTCATGTCATTTTGTCTTTCCAAACGGCCACGAAAACACAAGAATGGCTAAGCCAAACCACCAGCGAACATGATTCAAAAAAGAAAGAGACTGATGACAGTGAAGATTTGTATAACAACCCTCAATAAAACCGACACCCTCGAATATTTTTCCGACACCCCAAAATATTTTAAAATATCCCTATATGTCTTTAAATACACCTCGTATGTGAAAACCGAGCCCGAAATACAATATAGCCTTAAAAATAAATGAAAAACAAGAAAAATTAAGTTGAGGCGGGCCGCGTAAACCCCACCTCAACATTGACGCGGGCCGCGTCAACTTAAAACCCGGCGCAGCCCGGTCCGGCCACGTGGCCCAACACCCGGCAAGTCTACTTGCTGACCAGTCTAAGCTACAACGTTGACCAGGTCTAACGTGGGCCGCGTAGACCCTTGTTAACACTTACGCGGGCCTCGTAAAAAACTGAAGTGAGGCCCTATATAAAGGAGCCATCGGATCTCAGTCGAAATCGTTCAGAAATCGTTTCTTTCTCACAAAATCTGAATAGTAGGCTTATTACCCCTGGATACGTATTAGATACGCTGCCCGATTGATCTAGGGTTCTGTAACGGCTGTCGTGGTTCTGCCCGACGTAGTCGTTGGAATGCCGTCTCGGGGAGGGTATTACTAATGTTAAAATGGGTTATTATACTAACACGTGTGCATTTGTGTAAATTATAGATTGTCACTAGGAAACCCTTACGGAAAATCTAAGACAGCAATGTGAGTTGATCCACTTTTTGTTAACTGTTTTTACAAAACCTCATTTAATTAATTATATATTAAGCAGTTATTGAGTATTTGTAAGAATACAATTATCATGAGTATGTTGGGGTTTTATATACAAAATTTGTTACCACCTGGTCAAGGAGTAACATTTCCATAAGTCGGGTCTGACAGTACCATGGATGTTAATTGATATATCTTGGAAACAAATATAATTGCGGGATCGCCCTCAATACTGTACAATGGGATTTTTATTTAAACTTGATTAAACTGGAATTCACTCACCAGTATTTCCCACTGACAAATGTTTTTAAAACGCGTTTCAGGTAACAAACTGTGAAAGCCAAATAGAAGCCAGCTGGACAGCACTGAAGGCTTGAAAAAGTGGCAATAAAGTTACCTAAAATAAAATAGATGTTTTTATTAAATAAAATAGGATTTATTCCTATGGAAACGTGTGTACTATGAACTTGGGTTTTATCCCATATGTTTAATGTTACGAAAATGTGGTATTTTACTCTGATCAAATATTTCCTAACTACGGTCCTGATGAAAAAAAATCCGCTGCCAAATTAGACAATACGTAATACCACCGAAACTGGCTCGCGGCCGCCCGCTCCCGGGGATCAAGGATCGGGGGTTGCGACAGAAGGTGGTATCAGAGCTAAGCCACTGATTCAGCCACAGAAGTATTCTGCTGACATCAAAATTCAAATTGTTAGGAAATAAATTACGGAACTACGTGCATAATTGTATTTTATTGTTATGTGTTATTTGACTATTTGTTAGTTTACAGTATGAGCGGCCAAGGACCATCTGACGTGTACCGTTAATTGTCTGGTTCGCCTAGAAGCGAAGGCACCTCCTCTTCTCAGCCTGCCCTCTCAGGGTACTCTGCTGATACGGAAGAAGGAATCTTTGTGTTTAAGGCTCAGTCAGAAGAGCCATTTCCTCAGAAAAAGAGGGGATGGTTCAGTAGAGGAGCACACGAGCGTAGAAAACGTATGAAAAAGTTACAAGAACAGAGGGTACTAGCAGCAGCCAAGAGAGAAACCGATGCCTATGCCCAGGATATGATAAATAGGGGTATAGCCAACATCCACATCCTAGCAACCACTGCAGCTGACCCTAATCTGGAGCAAATAATAGCACCCCAACCACAACCACCAATCCCTGATCAACCGATGGAGATAGAAAACCCTGAAAACCAAGTAGAGATGCATGACTTCAATCCAGAAGAAATACCTAGGGTACCAGCACCAAACCCCCTAGACCCAAATTACGACCCCTGGTGGGACGACGTTAGGGACTATGTGCAACGCTACCCGATACATGAAGACATGCCTATGCCAAACGTAGGAGCCTACCTAGGTTTGGATCCTTTAGATCCCTATTTCCACGATGAATACATTAGGGAGATTTTAGAAGATCCTTACCGATTCCAGGCACCTACAACCCCATATCAGGAACCCGCACCCCAGATTCCTAACCCAGTCCTAGAACCTGCACCCCCAATGAGTGCATAAAACGTACAAGAACTTAGGACATTTGGTGAGGAAATTTTAGAGAGTAGTGAACGAATGAGACAGGTGGGAGAGCGACTTGTCTGGAAGTATGACGAGCGCAATATGGATTTCTGGATGAATCCATATCCGTAGATGTGTTGATGGGACGGTAATAGTAATAATAATAAAATAATAAAACAAAATAAAATATGTGTGTACGGATACCTACTGTTATTAGTATAAGTTTATTTCAGTCGGTATTGTAATTTTTATTTTAGTACTGGTGTGTAATAGACGCATAGTATATGAATAGAGTAAAGTCGCAATGATCGACGCTTTTGGCTAAAATGCGTGTCATGTGAATTACTATATTATTTTGTGAGATTAATATGGGGTGGCCGACGAAGGAAATCAAGGAAATCTGAATAATGATAACCAGAGTAACATTAACTTGGTCAATGAAAATCCAAGCATCAATAACAATGGAAACCAAATGGATAATAGTGTCGTTCAACACATAGTGGCACAAGGAATTATAGATGCAATGCCATTTATTATTCAAACGGTTCAAGAAGCGAATAATAAAAGTAAACATAGCAGTAAGCGACCAATTGAACCAGAGCACAGCATAAACAATGGCCCTGTACTTCAAATGCCCATTCCCAAAAGAAGAAGAACCGTGTCTTACGGTTATTCTTATAAAGAATTCTGGTCCTGTAAACCGATAGAATTCTCGGGCAATGAAGAACCTATTGCAGCTCTACGCTGGATAGAAAAGACTGAGGCTGTTCTGAAAATAAGTAAATGTGCAGAAGAGGACAAGATAATGTTTGCTTCCAATCTATTCAAGAATTCAGCCTTAGAATGGTGGAACACTATCCTTCAGTCTAGAGGAAATGATAGGATTTATAATATGGAATGGGAAGAATTTAAGAATATGGTAGAAAGGAAATTTTGCCCTCCTAATGAAAAGGAACAAATAGCAAACAAATTCCTAAATCTTAGGATGAATGGAGTGGATAGTAAGGGGTACACAAAGTTATTCTTTGAATATGCCAGAATAGTACCAACCCTTGCATCACCAGAGCCAGTATTAATCTCCCGTTATATTTGGGGATTGATTGGAGAGATTAGGCATGTAGTCAAGGCAGCTAAACCTCAAACTATAGAAGAAGCTGTAGAATTAACAAACACCTTGACTGATAAATTAGTACGTACACGAGAAGAAGACCAGAGGAAAACCCTAGCACAGAGGCATACCCAGGAATTCCGTTATGGTAATTCCAATCGTAGGAATATAGGTTCTACCTCTGCACCATACTGCAAAGTCTGCAAAAAGAAGCATTCGGGAAAATGCTCCATTCCCTGCAATTTCTGCAAGATGCCAGGACACAAGGAAGAAGATTGCAGGAGGAAATCCTGTAATGGACTGTGCTTCAACTGTGGAGAAAAAGGTCATATCAGGCCAAACTGTCCAAAATTGGCTCCAGCTGTGAACAACAGGAACACTAAAAATGCTAGAGCATTTATTCTGACTGCAGATGAAGCCAAGATGATTCCAGACGTGATAGCTGGTACGTTTTTAGTTAATGATGTTTTTGCTAAAGTATTATTTGACTCTGGTGCAAACCAAAGTTTTATTAATACTTCATTTTGCAAACTTTTAAATCAGTCATTAACTAAACTACCACAAGAATGCCTAGTAGAGATAGCAAATGGAGAAACTGTTAGGATTTCTGAAATCTTGCAGGGAGCAAGAGTAGAAATTTTAAACAAAAAGTATATTGCAAACCTGTATCCCCTGAATCTGGCAGGATTTGACGTTGTTTTAGGAATGGATTGGTTAATAACCAATAAAGCCAGTATTTTATGTGATCAAAAGTCAATTCAAGTAAATTCACCAAAGGGTAAAAAGATCACAATTAAAGGAGATAAACCATCTAGATCCACAAAATTCATCTCTGTGATGAAAACTGCAAGTTATATAAGAAAAGGATCTATAGTGTATTTGATTTCTATAATCACTAACACTAAAGAAAAGGAACTAAAACACATTTCAGTAGTGTCTCAGTTTTCAGATATATTTCCAGAAGAATTACCAGGACTACCACCAGATAGAGAAGTTGAATTCAGAATTCATCTACTGCCAGGAACAGCACCAATTGCCAAAGCACCTTACCGTTTGGCACCCGCCAAAATGCAGGAACTGAAGAAACAGTTAGATGAATTATTAGAGAAGGGATTCATACAGCCAAGTTCGTCGCCATGGGGAGCGCCGATCTTATTCGTTAAAAAGAAAGACGGATCAATGCGTATGTGCATTGACTACCATGAATTGAACAAGGTCACGATTAAGAATCAGTATCCATTACCAAGAATCGATGATCTGTTCGATCAACTGCAAGGAGCTCGATTTTTCTCAAAAATCGATTTAAGATCAGGATATCATCAATTAAAGGTACAGGAAGAGGACATTCCTAAGACCGCATTCAGAACAAGGTATGGCCATTATGAATTTACTGTCATGCCATTTGGTTTAACCAATGCCCCAGCCGCATTTATGGACATGATGAACCGAATATGTAAGCCATATTTGAATAAATTCCTAATTGTCTTCATAGATGATATTCTAATTTATTCTAAGAATAAAGAGGATCATGCAAAGCATTTGCACGCACTTTTAAGTATATTAAGAAAGGAAAAGCTTTATGCTAAGTTTTCAAAATGTGAATTTTGGTTAGAACAAGTATAGTTTCTTGGACATTTAGTCAATCATGAAGGAATTCATGTAGATCCAACAAAAATTAAGGCAATTATTAAATGGAAGACCCCTGAGTCACCAACCGAGGTTAGAAGTTTCTTAGGATTGGCCGGTTACTATAGAAGATTTATTTGAGATTTTTCGAGAATAGCCATTCCTTTAACTAAATTAACCTGTAAATCCATTAACTTTGAATGGGGACCAAAGCAAGAAGAAGCATTTAAAATTCTTAAGCAAAGATTAACCCATATACCCATACTAGCGTTACCAGAAGGAACTAAAGACTTTGTAGTCTATTGTGACGCTTCCAAAGTAGGTTATGGATGTGTGTTGATGCAACGCCAAAAGGTTATAGCTTATGCATCTAGACAACTTAAGAATCATGAAGAGAATTATTCAACCCATGATTTAGAATTAGGAGCTATAATTTTTGCCCTTAAGATTTGGAGACATTACCTTTATGGTAGTAAGTTTACCATCTTCACAGATCATAAGAGTTTAAGGTATGTTTTCGGGCAAAAGGAATTGAACATGAGACAAAGACGCTGGATGGAAATGCTTAGTGGTTATGATTGTGATATCCAGTATCATGAAGGAAAAACAAATGTAGTTGCTGATGCTTTAAGCCGAAAGTATCACGAAAAGCCAAAAAGGGTACGTTCTCTTAAATTAAATCTACAAGTAGATTTAAATAATCAAATAAGAGGAGCACAAGAATCAGTAATTAAGGATGATACTGAAAAATTAAAAGGGATGATTAAGGAATTAGAACAAGGAACAGATGGAATTTGGAGATTCCATAAGAAGAGAATGTGGATACCCAAATTAGGAAACCTACGTCATCGTATATTAGAAGAAGCCCATAAGTCTAAGTATACGATGCATCCAGGAAATGATAAGATGTACCAGGATTTAAGAAAGAATTTCTGGTGGATAGGAATGAAAAAGGACATAGCAGCCTATGTTTCTAAATGTTTAACTTGTTCACAAGTTAAAGTTGAACACCAGAAACCCTCAGGTTTGTTACAACAATTAGAAATGCCAGTGTGGAAATGGGAATTGATAACAATGGATTTTGTTACTAAATTACCTAAAACAAGGAAAGGTAATGATACAATCTGGGTGATTGTAGATAGACTAACCAAGTCAGCTCATTTCCTACCAATAAAAGAAACTTTCAGTATGGAACAGTTAGCTAAATTATATGTGTAACACCCCGAAAACGGGTTTGGTAATCAAACCCCGTTAATACTAAAAGACGGGTAAAGTACCGTTAGTGGTAAAAATTTACCCGGTGAGTAATTAGGATTTTTAAATAAATAAACCTAATATTTAACAAAAAGTTAAATAAAGGCCTATGGATAAATAAAGTTTATAAAAGGCCCGAATTAACGGGACCTAAAATAAACTCAGTCATAAATTTCCCCAAACCCACTAAATTAACTAGGAATATTTAACCTAGTTAATAAGTGAGAATAGTGTTAGAAATAGTTAGGTTGTGGTCTACTTAATAACTAACCAAACATGAGGGACCAAATTGGATATCTTGAAAATAGATTTATAAAAAAAAATCAAACACACACACATGGTGTGTGCGTACGTGAGAAGCCAGGAGAAGCTCCAAGGAGCCAAAACCCTAACTCAATCCAATTCAGCAAATTGAAGGTCGATTTCAGTCCTAAATCAATGCATGAACACGGATTAATGATCACCCTAGCTAGGGGATCATAAGGTATGTAAAAATTTGATGATTTGTGAAGTTGTAAAATTTGAGTAATCTTCATAATCGCGAATTATGTATGGATTAGAGAGGCAATGGCTAAATTAGTGTTGTATGATTGCTTAGAAACAAAACCCTAAGTGAAAAGTTTACATAGGTTGCTATGATTTGAATAATTTGATGATTTGCTACACTTAGACAAGTGGGTTTCGATTATGTAGTGAAGATGATGATATACACATACTTAAAATCATCATATTGGATAGTAGAAGCAAAGTACTTGAACAAAATTGTAAGATTTAGTGTATGTTCATACAAGAATTGAAATGGGTTTTTGTGGGAAGATGATGAACACTAGATTTATGATCATCAATTTGATGTTATTCGATTTCCATAAAGTAAGTCTAGGTGTGGTTATGCATGCTAGACATAAGAACTTGTGAATGATGTTAAAACTTGGGTAAATAACTAGTTATTAAAATGCCTAAGTGAATGTTTATATGTTGAAATTACGAATGAAACGCGTAATTGCCTTGTTTGACTAATTACGTGAAATATGGGTTAAAACGGGTTCGAATCATAATGTTGATTTAACTTAATTGTGCCTATTGTATGATTTAAGGTAGTTGACTTTTAAAAATCAAACTAACCAATGATAAAGTCGAATAGTAGTTTCGACATAGAAAATACGTAAGGTGGAATAGTCGTGAATTGAAATGACTAATCTAACCACCTTGTGAATGATGATAGTTTGTCGCCTAACGAGCTAGGTGGAGGCTTGGGAAAGAAGCGGTCAAACGAATCAAGCGCGAGAAGAAAAGCGTATTCGGATGCGAGGTAAGTAGAGCTTACGCCCCTTTACATTATTTGCAAAATTTCTTAACTTCAAGTATTGTATATGAATGCTACTAAGTGGTTGGTATACGATGTTCCGACACGATCCAATGAGAGTCGGAACAAGGGAAAATGGTAAGAAATCATGAATTATGGTAAAAGGGGTAAAAAAGGTAAATTAGTCATGTAATGACGAACAAATGAAAATGGTTTTAAGTAAAACAAGTTTAAGGGAAAACCGGGATAGGTTTAAAGGGATGAAATGGTAACTAAATACCATCTCATATGGATAAATGGCCAATTAGACTAAATGGGTCAAATGGTGTTATTAACACCATTTGACAATTACATTTGACAATCGCTTGTTGAGTTTTGTAATCACAGGAAATAACATAAGTATGCGTTGCTTTAACTAGAAAGATTTAAAGCAAAAGTTATGTAAACGGGTCAATACCTTGACCCGAGCCAGGTACGCATATATAAGCTTTTATTTAAACATACAAATCTTGACCAAAACACCCTTGAAGGGTATAATGGGGCAAACGACACATAGGGGTTATTTTGGAACTTGCATTAAGATTATAGAATCATTAAATATGAATAAAAGTTATAGGAATACACATTTGCGGGTCAAATGCACAAAAAATGGTCATTTGCGTAAAATGACCAACCGACAAGTAAATTTGGGATAATAGGTTAGTTATGTTAAATCCACCACAAAAATAATTGTGGTGGAACATAAGCAGACATTTAGATGTGACATTACGAGGTATTGAAAAGAAAATAGCTAGTTTTAGACCAAAATGCAATAAAGATCCCCTAAACGGGTCAAAATGAATTACGCGCGTAACTTGGGTGTTTGCTGCGTAATTCACAAAACTTATGAATCCAAGATAGATATTTTGAGTTAAATACCTTGGTCTAACAATTATGATTAACTAGAAACAAGTTTGGAGGTCTTAAATACAAACGGGTCAAAATGTGGATTTTTAATAATAAGCCGAATGCTTAAAAATTTAGAATTTTTATTAGTTTGAATGTCGGATATAAACTCCATGAGATGAAGAATCAAATTACGATCATGTAGGAAGAAACGGGAGATCAAACGGATACGCGGATTGAAAGATACGAAAGTTTTCGTGTCAAAAACGGCAAAAAAAGGAAAGGGACTGATACAGGGGCCACCGTAACTTACGGTGCCCACCGTAAGTTACGGTGGGGCTGAAATTGTTACGGTAGTTGCCTACTGAGTTACGGTGGGGGAATTTTCATACAGGAGCCACCGTAACTTACGGTGCCCACCGTAAGTTACGGTGGAGGCCAGTTTGTAGACCTTGTTTTTGGATCAATAAATTAATGTTTGGATTTCCTTCCATTATCAATATCTTGTCTTGTACCGTTATTTAAACTATAAATACTAACATTTAAGCTAGTATTGATCGTAGGTGAATGTCGAGAGTCACGGATGAAGATCAAGCGTCGAGCAAGAACCGAACACACGTTAAATGAAGCTTCCGCAAGTTGTTTCGTCGTTATTCTAAAACGATGAATTAAATTACACTATGTTGTTTTGTTTCATGTTTAGAAAAGTTTTAATAAACCCGTATTTTAGCATGAAAGTTTAAATATAAATACTCCGTAATTTGTGATTATTTACGGAAATCGCTAATTTTATTTATGGTTGTTAAAAGTTGGTATCAGAGCCTTGGTTTATGAGATTCAAGTATGGTGGGGAAAACCATGCTTGGACTTAAACCTTATGCTCTTGACAAAGATTGGTGTTCGGTTCGAGGCTTGATCGCAAATCCGGTACGTGCATGTATGTTAATGGTTTAGCGTATTAAAGTGTTGTAAACAACACATAGGGTTATCGTGTAATACATGTTACCCCAATTAAATGATAGATATAGCTAACAAAATTATGTGCATTGACACATATAGTAGAAAAGCCTTGTATTATGATGCGGGCGTTTAGTAAAGTTGACATTACTAACTTTTGTGAATGTCTTAATTGAAGGACACTTGCATTTAAGGATGACAAGGGTTAAACAAATTACGGATATGATAGAAGAACGGTCCGAAGTATGACAAGAGGAGCATGCTCACCAAGGACTAAATCGCGTAACGACCGCGAACAAGGTTAATGGCAAGAAACGCCCGTCGGGGCAAGCATTACCAGGTGCGTGCTTTTAAATATAATCGTACAAATAACAATATGCAACAAACATGTAGAGAATGATTGTTGCATATGTAAATTAGAAACTTGGGAAACCTGAATAGAATACCTATCCAGGATACTATTTCCAAGAAAACTAAATAGAGGTGTTACTTACATAGGGCGTGATGTGAAAACTATAAAAAGGTCATGTGTGTCATGTGTTAATCGCTTACTCTGGCCAAGTAAGTAGTGGCATATGATACCATGAACTTCTTATGACGGACACATCTACATCCGATGTAGTAAGGACGTGATGAATGGGACGAATCGAAAAGGTACCCAAAACGGATCAAATTAGTAAAATATTTGATAATAAACGTAAACGCAAGCCTGAAGACGGAAGCGTATTACGTTAGTATAACAAGCCCAAGGGAAGGGACAATAATCAAGTAAATGAAAATACAAACCGACCACTAAGAATGCTAAGGCATAGAGGATAAAGTTGACTATCAAAAGTGGTGAAACTCACACGAACAAGTTAAACCGGTTAGATAAAACGTAATATTGGAAAGGATAATGAGCCCGATAATGGGACGAGATTGAATACAAATATAGGCGCAAACCGAATAAAGGAAAGCGCGAGATGTTAATGAACCCATGTAATGGGTCGGAATTAATTATGAAATGATTGCAGTCACGAATCACAGTCGGAGTGAACGAAATTTTGATGCGAAAACAAATGATTTTTTAACATAAAAAGGACGATCTACGGGATCATTATAACCTTCGGGTTATAAACAGTGTAAAGGTCTACGGGACTAAACTGACCCACGGGTCATGAATAAAAAGGAAAAGAATCATAAAAGCAACGCCCTAAAGAGGTGAAAGCCTAAAGAAATAGCCTACGAGGCTAAGTGAAAGAATCCACGGGTTACTTAGACAAGCGAGGGAACCAGTAGAGAATCCCCGCATAAAACTAAGACTGTAAAAGAATAAATTATGGACTGTCAATATCCTGGTACGGATGATTGACAAAAGATAAAGAGAAGATCCTAAACTAAAACTTCGGTTTTAATAAGAAATAACGTTTTTACAAATATAAATTCTGATAGGAATTCAAATAGTAAACATGAAAGATACAAGTCTTGACACTGATAAGCGCAAGGCGATATATTCAAAAAGTGATATTTTCGAAAATGAAAGGTTGATATAAATTAAACATGATGTGACACGATCACGATCAAGAAATGCAATGTGAAGTAAAATCACATTACAACCAAGCGAGTGGTAAAAAGTAAATGGACTAATAAGTCTAGTTAGTGATACCGGTTAAGGTCAATTAAATGAATTTGAAAACAAAAGAAATTGTTGTTAAAAGTGAAGGATTTCACTAAAGACCTTTAAACGGGTCAAAGTAACGGATTCATAAAGAATTTGATAGTATATGAAAGCGATGGATATCGCTAAGTTAACTAAACTAGTGGAAATAACGAGATTACGTTATTTCAAGTTGCACTATGTCGCATGAGATACGTAGACAATTAGTAACCAAAAAGATGTTACCATACTTTTCTGGTAGTACTAACAATTGGTTAAAAGTATAAGTAATGTTCAAAAGATTTCTCGGAACAAATGCATTGAGTTTAAACTCGATGAATTATATAAGAAAAGGTTTCGGGGACGAAACCTCTTTAAGGGGGGTAGACTTGTAACACCCCGAAAACGGTTTTGGTAATCAAACCACGTTAATACTAAAAGACGGGTAAAGTACCGTTAGTGGTAAAAATTTACCCGGTGAGTAATTAGGATTTTTAAATAAATAAACCTAATATTTAACAAAAAGTTAAATAAAGGCCTATGGATAAATAAAGTTTATAAAAGGCCTGAATTAACAGGACCTAAAATAAACTCAGTCATAAATTTCCCCGAACCCACTAAATTAACTAGGAATATTTAACCTAGTTAATAAGTGAGAATAGTGTTAGAAATAGTTAGGTTGTGGTCTACTTAATAACTAACCAAACATGAGGGACCAAATTGGATATCTTGAAAATAGATTTATAAAAAAAAAAATCAAACACACACACATGGTGTGTGCGTACGTGAGAAGCCAGGAGAAGCTCCAAGGAGCCAAAACCCTAACTCAATCCAATTCAGCAAATTGAAGGTCGATTTCAGTCCTAAATCAATGCATGAACACGGATTAATGATCACCCGAGCTAGGGGATCATAAGGTATGTAAAAATTTGATAATTTGTGAAGTTGTAAAATTTGAGTAATCTTCATAATCGTGAATTATGTATGGATTAGAGAGGCTATGGCTAAATTAGTGTTGTATGATTGCTTAGAAACAAAACCCTAAGTGAAAAGTTTACATAGGTTGCTATGATTTGAATAATTTGATGATTTGCTACACTTAGACAAGTGGGTTTTGATTATGTAGTGAAGATGATGATATACACATACTTAAAATCATCATATTGGATAGTAGAAGCAAAGTACTTGAACAAAATTGTAAAGATTTAGTGTATGTTCATACAAGAATTGAAATGGGTTTTTGTGGGAAGATGATGAACACTAGATTTATGATCATCAATTTGATGTTATTCGATTTCCATAAAGTAAGTCTAGGTGTGGTTATGCATGCTAGACATAAGAACTTGTGAATGATGTTAAAACTTGGGTAAATAACTAGTTATGAAAATTGATTGTTGATTTTATAGAATATGCCTACAAGGTGTTTGTTAAAATGCCTAAGTGAATGTTTATATGTTGAAATTACGAATGAAATGCGTAATTGCCTTGTTTGACTAATTACGTGAAATATGGGTTAAAACGGGTTCTAATCATAATGTTGATTTAACTTAATTGTGCCTATTGTATGATTTAATGTAGTTGACTTTTAAAAATCAAACTAACCAATGATAAAGTCGAATAGTAGTTTCGACATAGAAAATACGTAAGGTGGAATAGTCGTGAATTGAAATGACTAATCTAACCACCTTGTGAATGATGATAGTTTGTCGCCTAACGAGCTAGGTGGAGGCTTGGGAAAGAAGCGGTCAAACGAATCAAGCACGAGAAGAAAAGCGTATTCGGATGCGAGGTAAGTAGAGCTTACGCCCCTTTACATTATTTGCAAAATTTCTTATGTTCAAGTATTGTATATGAATGCTACTAAGTGGTTGGTATACGATGTTCTGACACGATTCAATGAGAGTCGGAACAAGGGAAAATGGTAAGAAATCATGAATTATGGTAAAAGGGGTAAAAAAGGTAAATTAGTCATGTAATGACGAACAAATGAAAACGGTTTTAAGTAAAACAAGTTTAAGGGAAAACCGGGATAGGTTTAAAGGGATGAAATGGTAACTAAATACCATCTCATATGGATAAATGGCCAATTAGACTAAATGGGTCAAATGGTGTTGTTAACACCATTTGACAATTACATTTGACAATCGCTTGTTGAGTTTTGTAATCACAGGAAATAACATAAGTACGCGCTGCTTTAACTAGAAAGATTTAAAGCAAAAGTTATGTAAACGGGTCAATACCTTGACCCGAGCCAGGTACGCATAAATAAGCTTTTATTTAAACATACAAATCTTGGTCAAATATTTAGCGAAAGTCCTTCGTCGTAAAATGAGGGACTAAAGTTGACCAAAACATCCTTGAAGGGTATAATGGGGCAAACGACACATAGGGGTTATTTTGGAACTTGCATTAAGATTATAGAATCATTAAATATGAATAAAAGTTATAGGAATACACATTTGCGGGTCAAATGCACAAAAAATGGTCATTTGCGTAAAATGACCAACCAACAAGTAAATTTGGGATAATAGGATAGTTATGTTAAATCCACCACAAAAATAATTGTGGTGGAACATATGCAGACATTTAGATGTGACATTACGAGGTATTGAAAAGAAAAGAGCTAGTTTTAGACCAAAATGCAATAAAGATCCCCTAAACGGGTCAAAATGAATTACGCGCGTAACTTGGGTGTTTGCTGCGTAATTCACAAAACTTATGAATCCAAGATAGATATTTTGAGTTAAATACCTTGGTCTAAGAATTATGATTAACTAGAAAGAAGTTTGGAGGTCTTAAATACAAACGGGTCAAAATGTGGATTTTTAATAATAAGCCGAATGCTTAAAAATTTAGAATTTTTATTAGTTTGAATGTCGGATATAAACTCCATGAGATGGAGAATCAAATTACGATCATGTAGGAATAAACGGGAGATCAAACGGATACGCGGATTGAAAGATACGAAAGTTTTCGTGTCAAAAACGGCAAAAAAAAGGAAAGGGACTGATACAGGGGCCACCGTAACTTACGGTGCCCACCGTAAGTTACGGTGGGGCTGAAATTGTTACAATAGTTGCTTACTGAGTTACGGTGGGGGAATTTTCATACAGGAGCCACCGTAACTGTCACACCCCCAAAATCCACATGCAGAGTACCACCGCTTGGACGCGTGACTGACCAGGACCTTAGCCACCAATCACATTGAACTCATGAGTGTATTTAAATAAAACTTTCATTTATTAACAATAAGTGTTACAACGTTACAATATATCACAGTTTACAGCGGAAGCATATTTAATTCGTTAAGTGTTTATAAACCACATGTAAAAGCTCTTTATGTTGTGTTGTGTTTCCATGTATCTCGACCCATGACCACTCCAGCTTCCCAGACAGCAAGTTCCAATCAATATGCACCTAAAGACCTACAAGGCATGTAACCACGAGTCAACAACAAAGTTGAGCGAGTTCACATTTGGTTGTTTAGTTATAGCATTCGTTTCGTAAATCATATGTTCGTTTTGTAAACCATGTATCATATTAATTCGTATCACGGTCTCCCAGACATGTTTGCGAAGATTAGTGGGGGCTTCCCATGTGTTACTAGACCGTGCGTATCGACTACTACGAAAATGTAAGTGGTGCCCTAAGTCAACGTCTATCAGCATTGACCCTTTGCCCATAGTCCATTAGTACACCCCGTCCGACTGGCACGGTGTGAGGTTTGTTAAACCTAATAGCGCTATTAACTAATGACCCGCTCGCCATAGGCCTCGGCGATTAAGTCGATATAAATGAGGGACTTCATGATAGAGGTTTGGTCCATTGAGAAATCTTGGCATCCTACCCATGGAGGATGGTTGTAGTTACCGTTTGAATCATTAACCCATTCCCAACCCTTGGGAATCTAATGCCTTGGAAAGAGTGTGAAATCGCCTTGGTTTACTCGGTAAGATTAGTTACTTGTTTAATAGTCGGTCAAACACGTCCTATCATTGTTTACCAACAACGATCAGTTTGGATTCATATTGCGCCACGTAGATTGTCACATATTATACAAGCAACAAACAAATACAACACATAACCCTACAGTTTATCATAGCAAGTGTACGAACTCCAAACACCCTCATGTTACCAGTTCATATTCTCCAATATCATACAATCAAACAGTCGGGTTCACAAACTAGACCGCATATTACACAACAACCATTCAGGTCATACCTTACTTCGTTTCACAAGTATAACCGACTAACAACCCATAACAGTCTATCTCGCCAATCCACTTAAAGTGTGGCCCACTGGGCCTTACCGATGTAGATGCGTGTGTGACCCGGGTCAACTAGACCATAATCGGTTCACAGTCTATAACCCAAACCAATAAATCAAATTACATTTATGTGTGCATCCAACAGTTATATGCGTCCCAAAATTAATAAACCTATCCAATAATTCTAACAATCCATTTAAACAATTATCAACCCAAACAATATATATGTAACTTGTTCAAGTATTCGGTCCAAACAAAAGTCCCAGATCATGCGTACAATGTTCATAATAGTGATCCAAAATCAACTAAATCATGTTATCTAAATAACATATGAGGCACACTTAATAAAACATATGATAACTCTCATGCAAATCTACAGCCCTACTGACATATTTCATGAAACTGGTGAGATATATGCTCATGAGTAATTAACATTATCAAACAATTATAATGAAGTGGGCTTGGCAGCCACGTCTTAGTGGGCTACCAGCCTTCAAGTCCATCGGCCCCAACATATTACTAAATTACTAAACATCATTTAAAGTGCAAGTCATGTGAATTGTATTGATGATGTCGATCCAATTTTAATAATTGTCATTGAAACTCGATCATTGAGGTCCACTAAACAATTTACACCTTCAACTTT
>JARYGA010058568.1:0-49209 GCA_030545235.1 Helianthus tuberosus | reverse complement strand
AAAGCTGATATTTTTATCATTACAGAAAGCTTAAAATGTTTTATTTATCATATAAAATCAGTAGCAAAAAGTTTGGTATCAAAATGTTATGCAAAACTCATTTTATGGCCAAAAGGGCAAAACCGGCAATTACCGAATCAAGGCTAAAACCCTATGTTATGCTCAGCCTAAAAATCTTCAAAAATCCCAAAATATTATTTTACATCAGTAGGTAAAAAGTTTGGTATCAAAAAATTGGGTTTAGATAGGCTTTATGCTAATTACGCCATTTAATTAATAAAAAACTTTTCATTTACGCTAATGAGCATAACTCCTAATCTAGACCTCAAACTGATGTCAAATTTTAGGGAGAACTTTATAAATCAGTAATGAAGGTTTCTATCCTCTCACATTTTCAAAAATTTCGTTTTAAGGTTAAAAGGGCATAATAGTCAACATTTAGGCATTTAACGGAAACATGCATATGAATCGGATAACTAAGGAACCAAGTTGTATAACCTCAGAGGGTTACACTAACCTATAACCTGGTCCTAAAGGAATCCTAAGGCATATCTAAACTAAGCTAAACCGGGTCAGAACTGAAAGTCAAAGCAAAAGTCAACTTTTGCGACTTTCGGTTCCGAACCGAGCCTAAACTTAGAATTGTCGGTTTGAACATGCTTAGACATGTTCAACTAATATTTACCAAGTTATTAAAGTGAGAAAACTGATTTTATGGCTTCTATATTAATAGTTATGAATTTTATTTAAAACTAACCCGTTTGACTTTTATTTGACCCGACAATTTAACTAAGTAAACGTGGTAATTAGGAGGTGCCCTTTTGAGGGTTTAACACCTACTTAATTACGGTCACGTAGCCATGTTCGTTACAAACAATGGCTCAACCATTTAAAAGTCAAAGCGTTTATCGAAACGTTTGACTTTTCAGCTATAAACGCTAAACAATTAAACTAAGCACGAAAGGACACTTACAAAGGGTCCAAGAAAGAAGGTTTTGATCCTAAATTCTCAGGTATGAAGAGCAAGGTCTCCAACTTAGAGAATTCAGAAATCAAGTGTGGGTTGGCAAAAATAAAGTGGTGTATTTATAGGATTTAGAGGACCGTTGGGATCGTTCCTCGATAAACGTGATTAAATCTGAACCATACACTTCGTACCCACTGTTTTCTAATACTATAGGTGCCTAAAATGGCCCATAGTATTGATTAAAACCATGTGCTAACAAAGAAACCCAGCTGCTGAAAGTTTGAAGATGTTTTGCGGTGGCCTTACACGGCCCGTGTAAGAGTCAAGGAAGCTCTACGCGGCCCGCCTGGCAGTCCAGACCTGCACAGAACTTCCAGAAATTACAGATTTGGTCCCTGTGAGTATGTAAGGTCATTTTAGGCACGTTTCAGGCCCGTTAACCTCATTTCAAGGCTCCAACATGATGCCCACACATAGGGGACATGAAACATGCTCAAAAACATGTCGGATGTTGGTTTGTTTGGCCGTACGGTCACGTTGTTCGTCTAATTACAACGAAACACGAACGGACGCGAAAAACGATCCAAATTACGCGACGAGTGGAATTTTATCAAGCCACACACTAAAATAAAATATTTTAGTGCTTACATAAATTTTTGGGTGTCCGGGTATACTCAGAATGTGAGATATGCGCGAAAATGCAAACTTGTGCACTTTTTGACACTTTTAGTCCCTGCACGACTTAAAACTTTATTTTTGCGCACGAAACACCTCTAAGCCTATTTCTAAGCTATATAAAGGACAAATAGGGTATGTTTAACTCATGGTCATATTCCGGAAGGTTCGATACCCTACGAATCAACATACTTTTGCAGTTTGACGCAATTAGTCCTTTAATCGCACAAAGTAGCGCGAAATGTCATTTAATGATATCCAAGCCTTCCATGGACCATAATGGGAATTCCCAAGCATGAGTTTAATTATTTCTATGCTCTCACTTGCTTAAATGGTCACCAAAAGGGGTAGATTCAAAAGTTGACGCTTTAGGTCCCTCTAATGCGCAAACTTGCGCATTTCATCGTTTAATAGTGTCGAAGCCTTATCTAATCCATATTAGGAATTCTTGAGAGTATTATTAAACATCACGATGCTTTGGGTTCGCTAAAAGGTCATTCAGAGGTATAATTAAACATATTGACACTTTTAGTCCCTCTAACTTGCAAAGTTGCGCGTAACTTTACTTATAGGCATACAAACCTTAGACGACCAATGTTTGGCATTCCCGAGAGTATAATAAAATATCATGAAGCTCCCAGTTTGTTAAAAGGTCACTCAGAGGTAAGAATTAACATGTTGACGCTTTTAACCCTTCATTACGCAAACTTTCAATTAATTACGCGAACGGCTACTCTCGATCAACAAGCGGCTCATTTGTGAATATAAATACCGTACGAGGTTATTCAGAAACTTATTTTTGGTATGTTAACACTTCCAGTCCTTTCATAATCAAGGTTTTTGATTTTTCGAAAAAATTAGTCCCTTAAATTCAACATTTGACTGCATTAGGGTTTATTACACGTGTCAATACATCATTTGACGTGATTTTTTTCGAGGTGTTACACCGACACAAACCTGCAAATGTGTAGGTTGACAAACACTTTGAATTAAAATTAATTTAGTCATAAATTTGTCAGAAACAGTTGCTTCCATGAATTTTCGTAGACCTCAAGTCAGAACCACCAAACATACTTATTTCAGCTGTTGTACTTGGTTAAATATTTGTATAAATTAATTGTACTTGAAATTCATTAACATATATATATATATACACTATTACAGTTCATGGAGTGTAATAATATATGATGGCTATTAACCATGAAATTAGGTCTAATTTTATATGCCCTATTTATTCTTGTATGATCTGGTGCCACCTTAATAAACTTGTCACCGTATGATTTATGTTAAGCCATTCATTCTTGACTTTGTTTGTCAACATTATTTGATCAAATAACCATACTTCAAAAAAATCCCAAAAAACCATGTGGTTGCCAAATATCAAGTGTTTCTAAACAAATCATAGAAAACTTCATTGCACCTTGGCCGCCAGTGCTTCACCGTCACCAAGTTACCTTCAAAACCCTAGACCCTTCTTCTAATTTCTTGACCAAAATAAAAAATCCATACCTGTTTATCCCTGTTACCATTAATCCATACCGATCGCCAGAATCCATTGAATCCTAGTTTCCAAGTCACCGCCAATTCGCACCTTGCTAAACCACGGGGTTGCTCGATCTACCAATGAATACATCATCATTGCTCAATTGGATTCCTGTCGTTACTAGAACGTTGACGGTTTGTCAATACCACAGTGTATCACCGTTGTCGGGGATGCTAGGAAAACATCAAAACTACCTCTGACCGAGTTCCCAGTTGTCAGAAATCTCAGGTTGTGGCTCATGTGAAGCAATCTCCAAGAGAGAGAGAGTAGGAAAACCAGTGATGATGGCATATGTGGTGTAAAGATGGGTGTCAGGAAATTGAGGAAACTTGAAGGGTGTATGCTAGACAACTAAAAGATCACTGACCTTTTGTTTTAAGAGTATACTAGGATGGTGCCAAATGTCGCGCGTTGCGGCGGTAATCTATAGGTTGTTTATAGTCGGCGGAATTATGGTTGTTTACGGTCGTAATGCATACACTGTATACAGTTATATGATTTTAAGTGAGAGAATTATAAAGCTACATACTGGGGTTATATTAAATTCATTAGGCGGCGTTAAAGTTGTTACAAAAGGCCGTCTTTGGGTCATATTTTCCCCATAGGAGGTACTACCTAATAGCTAAAAACTGGGGTTTACTACATACGTTAGTCGACATTGAAGTTTTTACAAAAGGCTATCTTCTTGTCTTGTTTTCCCCATAGAAGGAAGGTCTTGTATTACTGTACTTTAGGACCTATATTTTTGTACTTTAGCAAAAGCCAACTTTTAGATTTCTCCAAAAGGTTGTTCCAAAAGTTTGTTGTTCTTGTACATGTCTTGGTTATGTTGTGTCCTTTGCCTTCCTGTTAGAGTCTATTAATGAAATGATACACTTTTGGTTAGTAGTAGTTGAAACATAATAATTGAAAATCCAAAAAATAAGAAATAAAATAAAAAACAGAGCCCACATTGTAAATGCAGACTGAAACCCTTGAAAATCTTATTTGCAAACTTTGGGTCCAAATTAAAATTGAAGGGGTCGAATTAAAAAGCATACATACGTAAATCATCAAATATAACATTCGATTTGAATTTTTATGTTCGACCGAACGATATTATTTATAGTTTTTGCTGTTTATAGCCCACCCAGTGGGCTACCAGTTTTTTTGAATTTAAATTTATTTGTAGAGCATTTACCAGACGTATAGTTCGACTGAACGATATTATGTATAGTATTTGTTGACGTGGTGATAGCAATTTACCTAACAATTGTAGTAAAGCTCTTTTGGTTGCTGGCTTCTTGGGGTCTGGTGTTGCTGGTTAGATTGTTCTTGGATTTTCTGCTTTGTTCGCAGCAATGCTATTGGTGTGCGATCGGTGCGATATATTTATATTGATATTTTAAGCCCATTTTACACATTAGTCAAGTTTTAAATTTATAAAACACGATATTGTACTAACACTAAACACACACTTGGGCAAGTTCACCCATCGTGAGCATAGTATAGTGTTGGTAAGATACAGAGGTCGTCTAAGGACACAAGAGCTTCTAATACCGGTTTATCCTCAATGTCTAATCGATCTAAATTTTTTGGGAAACGTTTTTAAACATAAAAATAAAACTAAAATTGAAAAGATAAATAAAAATAAAAACAGATAGACAAGATAGAATTACTTGGATCCGACTCGTCTTTAATGTATCCTTTGATAATTTTCGCACTTTTGGACTTTTTAAGAGATTCTCTTGGTTATAGTAGTAGACCCCTCTTTTGAAGGTGACGTTACCCTCAACCCAATGGTTTGAGTCAGCAGGGATACAATCCCAAAGGGTCGGAATATTGAAAGACAATTAAGTAAGTTATTAATGCGAAAAGTGGTAGGCCCCTCTTTTGAAGGTGACGTTACTCTCGGCTAAGTGGTTTGAGTCAGCAAGGATACAATCCCAAGAAGCCGGTTTAAAGTATTAATAGTAGTTTACATATGAGTGGTTCAAGCTATTCGCACCCCCGCCATCCAATATCGTTGGGTATTGAAGGAGGTCCTAGTAAGCTTAAACCAGGTCCTCTCATGATTTATACACTTAACGAGACAAGAACTTTACCAAACCATCCCCCTAACCCCCTTCCAGGTAGTTAACACGCTTTATATAGACCGTAAAGACACGAATGATGACATCATTTACTTTATATAGACAGTAAATGTCACGGCCCCCGACCCGGTTTTACCCGTTTCAGGAGCCGAGGGACAGAAACCCGTGGTATTGTTATTTTGGCAGTGGAAATTTTAACAGGATCTTTTAAGACTGAAAATGCCCAATTATTTTATTTCACATTTTTGGGACAAACCCCATAATTTACAATAAAGGAAATTTCACAGGGAAATTCCTTGTTTATACAAAACATGTTTATTTATTTATTTTACTGAGCCACTTTATCCAAGCTGGTAGTGCTACGCGGCACTTTTCCTGATTCATAGTAAGTCACCTGAAACATGTTTAAAAAAATTTTTATCAGCGGGGAAATACTGGCGAGTCATTCATTTTGCACAAAACGACACATTGTTATAAATTACAAGACTAAGAGCGATTACAATTGCCACTATCTTACAATTATCTGGTTCAGTGTCACCCCCTGGTGACGATGGTCATACCACTATTGGGTCCTTTCACCCAATAATGATGATTATCTTTGTTTAGGTTCGTCCACAATAGTAATGTGCACAATACCCCACTTACTGCCAGTAATTTAAGATAACAAAGACTTACCCCCTATAAAATATAACTGGAAAATAATTTAAGGTTTCGTAAACAGTTTTAATAAAAAGAAAATGACTCACATTGCAAGTTTAATTGGACAGAACCTTGCCTACTGACTTAGCCTTGTAACCTAGTTAAATAACAATGCACACGAAACTAGGTCAGTAACTTAATACAAGATTTACGATAAATTCATGAAATCAAAACCCTCACGATGAATGACAAAGTATAGCCCGAATTCGGGCAGCACTTAAACATCCATCGGATCGGTTTCAATCGATCGGACATTGTATCGTAGCAGTGATCGAGTTATTACCCTGTTGTCGCAGCAGTGATTCGTGCTTGTGTGTGTTTTTGAACGAAACAGCGAATATCTCAATGTACGAAAGGAATTTTTTACTTCGAAACACAACAGCCATGCAAGTGCCAAACTCTTGAGCTTTATACTGGATTTTGGTCCCTCACGCGTGTCGCGCCGGCTGCCAGGGTTCCTGGAACGTGTCGTGGGGGAGGTCAATTCAAGCTAGGTTAGCCTCGTGTCCCACATAGCCTAGGTGAGTCAACAGCAAATGAATTTCGTGATTTACATGCGGTTTTAAGGATAATTATCAATTAGGGGATACCCCCTTGAGTTTTAGGGGGCCCTGATCCTAGTTTCGATTGTTTTGAAAAATTATGGGTCATGCCATACTATTTGGGGGTCTCAATTAGGGTTTCCTAATGGACGTTATTAGAATAAGAAATAATAATTTTGGCAAGAGTTGTTACATCCTGTTAGTGCATATGTCTGTTGACTTCGTCTTGTATCGAGTCATGCAATAGAATAGATAGACCAGGACATGTAGTACGAGAGAATCGGGAAACAGGCCTGAACCAGCCACCCCTCACGAAGTGCCACGTTCGTGCTTTCTGGCAGGTTCATGCGACCTGGCCAATTCATGCGACCTGGCATGGCTAGTTCGTGCGACCTGGCATTCCTATAAATAGGTGGTCTTAGTTCTTCATTTGTAACATTCTGATTCCGGAGACGAAGCTCTGCCAAAGTGTCGCCAGCTCTTGTAACTTTGTCAAATCAATACAAACGACATTTAATCTACTTCTAAGTGTAAATCTAGCTGCAATGAAGATCAAATCAATGAATTCCGCCTCTGATTTGGTCTAGAACTCTTCTGATCGACTCGTTTAGGTCGAATCCCCGATCCTACAAGTGGTATCAGAGCTCAGGAGGAAGAGTTATTACCATTTCATCTTGATTTCTTCAAAAACAACTTCTTTCTACTCATTTTCGACACTTTTTCTTCAAAATCAGAACGTTTTCACGGTTAAAATGAGCTGATTTTGACATATAACACGTAAAATTGAGTTTTAATCAATCCGTGACCAAATCGTTTGAAAATCACATCAGCTCGCACGACGTGGACCAACTCGTTTAAAAATCACATCAAGTCGCACGGGTTGATCAGTTGTTAACAGGTCTCGGCCTCATTAATAACATCAATAGTTATCTGTCAAACTATTGGAGGTCTAATCAAAGTTGTTTAGTTTGTAAGCCCATGTAACTTCATATATTTGCGGCCCAATCAAATATGTTTTAATTGTTTGTTTGTCAGAATCCTTTAACAATCGGTATTAAAGTCAAATTAAGCGGCCCAATTGAATCCAATTTAGTTGCATTGTTAACAGATTCATTAAATGAGATTGTCGGCCAATTGCTTTTGATAAGTATCATTGTGCATGTGACATATTAATTGAGAATTTGGTTTGCATGTGAAGAATTAAAGTTGTCGGCCATTTTCAAAAGTTAAAGCACATCAGGTCGTACGGTTTGAAAGCACATCCGGTCGTACGGTTTTAAATTTCAGATCGCACGGGTTGAGTGAATATCTTATCAGGTCGCGTGGAATTTGGTCAGATCGCTTGTAATTTTGAACCAGGTCGTACAGGGTGTTTGATAAAGTGCCAGATCATACCAAATCCAGGTCGTTTGGATTATATTACTAGATCGCACGAGGTGGTTCAGATAATTTGAAAGTATTTCAGGTCGTACCAAAGCCAGATCGTACCAAATTCAGGTAGTACTGAATTCAAGTTGTGAAAAAAATTCCAGGTCGTTTGTTTTCTTCAGTTCGCACGATTTGTGCTAGATCCCACCAGTCCAGGCTGTTTTGTGTGAAACCAGATCGTTTGTACCTCTGATCCAGACCGCACGGTGTGAATTACCAGAACATTCCAAAATTTCAGCTTGTTTAAAACCTCAGATCGTTTGAAAATTTTGTTATTGTGAATTATCGATACTGAAACATGGAAAACGAATTCTATAACGCGTTCGGTACTACCACAGCTACTGCAAGTTCAGTTGCTCAGAACGTAAACATGGAAAATGAAACGGGAACATTGCAGAAACCCCCAAAGCTGAAGAGCATTGAAGAATATTACAGTTGGCAAGAACGGTTCGAGAATTGGGTTCAAGCAAATCATTTAAGGTCTTGGGAGTGTATTGAAACTAAGTATGTTCGACTTCGTTCTGATATGGGAGTTATAAAGATTATTTCTGAATTTTCGGATAAAGAGAGAGACATGTACAAGGCAGAAAAAATGATGATCAGTTTACTACAACAAGCTGTGAAAGAAGACATTTTCGTATTACTTCAACATGATGGTAGTGCACGTTCGATTTGGGAAGCACTTCGCACAAAATTCAAAGGAAGTACGGAGATGATCAAGAATAAAAAATCATTGTTAAAGAAAGAATTTGAATTGTTTTCAAGTTTGCCGGGTGAAACTACAAAGACTCTTATTGAGAGATATTGTCATTTAGTGCGTTCAATGACCCGTTTGGATATCAAAAAAGATCGAGAGGAATGGGTTGAAAAATTAGCCGATGCTTTACCTCAAAATGAATGGGGTACATATCTTATATTTTGAAGAATACCGGAGAGTATAGATTGTCAATTGCTCAATTCATTGAAAAGCTTGAAGGACAAGATCTTGAACAACAAAATATCGCTAGAATGAACAATTCAAGTGGTTAACAAGATATCAAGATGTATTTCAAAGGCAATGTTCAAAATGTTGAAGCTAGTCCAAAGATCCAGACTGCTTTTAGTGCAGAAAATTCATCCGGATCACTCAATCAAAGTTCAATCAACAACAGTGGATTTTCTTCATATCCGAGTGTTAATCCTAATGTTTCAACTTCAAATTATCAGTCTCAAAGCTCAAACAATGGTAATGGTCATGTGCTACAATGCAATATCGCGTTGCATCTTCAGAACGGTCAGAATTTCTCTAAAGAAGTCGCTAATGGTCATATGGCATTACTAGTTACCGTGTTAGAATCATATGAGAGTTTGGTTGGGGAAGGATCGGAAATCCAATGTTAACAAAAGAGGATTACGATCAGATTGATGCTGAGGAAATGGAGCTAATGGATATTAGGTGGTGTTTAGCGAGTGTGTTGAGGAGAGCTGAGAAATTTAAGCAGATTACCGGAAGAGATGACTTACGTGATGCTAATGTTTCTACTTTAGGTTTTGATAAATCTAAAGTTACTTGTTTTCGGTGCAGGGAAAAGGGACATTTCAAGAGGGAATGTACCAACCGAGAAGCAGGTGGAGCTCAGAATCCTTTCAGGAACAATGAATATTATCGGAAATCAATATATCATCAAGTAGCTCAACAATCGTCATCATCCCGTATTATTCCAATTGAAGATGGAAAGAAGAAAGCTTGTATTACTATGCCTCCAGATCAAGAAGATGAAAGATTGCCAGAGGGATTTAGCTGGGACAAAGATATTCCGGCTGAAAGTAACTCAAAGTTTAGGTCATTTGTTGCACAGATCATTCAAGATCCAGAGTTGATGAAAGAATGGATGGATGTGTTAGCAAATGACGAGAAAAGTCAAGATGGAGAGTCTGTCACTTCAGAAGATAGTTCAGAAAAGACACCAGTCTTTGATCAATCATCAATTGATAACAGTGATGATGATGAAGAAATTAATCAAATAAACATTGGTAAAACTCATTTATCTCCTGAAAGTTTCAAATTTTATTTTGCAGATAAATTGGAGAAGCTAAAGGAGAAACGAGCAGCAAAAGAAAAGAAAGTGGTAAAATGTGAGGATGTTGTTCAGGTGGAAGAGAAGTATGAACAGAGTGAAGAAGTTAGAGTTGCTGAGAAGATTGTTGAGATTGAAAAGATTGTAGAGGTCACAAAACCTTGTCTGAAATGTTTGGAGCCATGCAAACATTGTGAAGAGAAAGATAAGAAGTTTAGTGAGTTAGACAAGATGAAAGAAAAATTGTTGTTTGATGTTAAGTATGTAAAAGAATCGTATGATGTGTTGAACAGAACGGTCAACCAGTTGGAAAAGACAAACTCAGAAAGGGAAGATGCTTTGACAATGATAAATGCTGTGATGATGTCTAAACAGAAGGCTATCAATCACTATATTGATGAGTGTGCAAAGTTGAAGCAAGAATTAGAGACTGAAAAGATTGAGAATGAAAGAATCAGACGATTGCTAATGAGTTACTCAAGTTCTGATTACTTGATTGATAGAATTTATCCGACAGTAGCAGGTTTTGAAGCTTTTCAAGATAAGAAGTCGGAAGATACGGATACTGGTAAGAAACAAAGTGCAAATTATAACAAGTGTCCGCCTCCGATCTGGGAAGGTTATTCTCCCAGAAAACCAAATTCGGAACAAGTAAAAAAGGTAGTCACTATAAAGTTAAAGTCTGAAAAAACTGATGAGTTACCAGACAACATTGACGTCACATTCACATCGTCTGACACTGATCATGAGTCTGAGTTAATAAAGAAAGTAGTCGATCAGGTGTTGGATAAGGATGAGGAGTCAGAGTCAAATTCTGAATCGGAGAGTTCAAGTTCATCAGTCGACAGTTTGAAATCATCGGTCAAGAATAGTCATAATAAAGAGATTGCGAAAATAGAAAATAGTTTGAATGATGAACCAATCAAAGTGGCATATACTTTCAATGATTCAGACAAATTATATTTTGATGAGGAATTTCCAATTAAAAATGTGAAAATTGAAAATATTAAAACAGTTTTTAAATTGATGAAAATAAAGTTTTCAGAAATAAAAGATAAAATTGGTTTTTCAAAACCTAAATATACTTCTAGAGTTCAACAATGTTTAAACAAGAAGAAAGGTTTCGGTCCAGGTCATCAAAAGAAACCGAATCATAAAAGCAATTTCAAAAAGAAGGGGTTGGGTTTTGATGTTGAAAATAATCAAAATATTAAAGATTTTAAATCAAAAACTGTATTTGTTTTAGTGGAAAGTTCTGAAGAAGAGAAAAAGAGCTCATTCTGGAAGCAATCGAACAAAGTATTTCTTGCAGAAAAACAGAAACATGAGAAGAATGAATCTAATCAGAAAAGGGAGACAAGAACCTGTTACCGATGCGAAGATGTGACACCCCAGGAAAACCAGGAAAACCATACAACTTAACTAGCTTCCTCAGTAAGTACTTACCAAATTTCGGGATGAAATTTCTTTCAACTTGGGGATAATGTGACAACTCATAATTTAGAACCCTTCATTGTATCTCGATGTAACATGCTTGAACGTTATGTGACTAGTTGACATGTTGGTTTAATGAATGTTATAAGTGAATATTATGTGAATATGTACTGTGCTTATATGTATGTGTGTATTTACGTGACCCGGGACACAAGGACCCGACTCGAGACCACTCGGTCTCGAGTAAACAGTAACAGTTGGGCCATGCACCTCCTTTAGTCCACCCGAAAGCCCATTATGGTGCACCATTTGATATAAAACCATGCCATCATCCACATTTCCCCTCCTACACTCTCCTACATTCTCTCTCTCACTAAAACCCTAGCAATCAAGCATCACATTCTCTCCCACCACTTGGACTCAAACCGGCGACCACAAGGGGCTCTCGGATCAGCTTGTGCACACTCATTTGGAAGCTTCATTCGTTACTACTTCACACCCTTGTACCCATACTTGAACCGGACGTGGTTGACCACAATTAGCTCGATTTGACCTTTCGTTTATCTGCCGAGCTAACCTAAGGTGAGTTCACACTTTCTATAAAGCATGGGATTCCCAGGGGTTGGGAATGGGGTTAAGGAAAATGGATTCCTCGTCCTTTATTGGGTAGGACAGTGCTGGTTCAGGAATATAATTCCTCGTCCTCTTGGACAGATAACTTTCACTAGACCAAAACTCTATCACGAAGTCCCTCCTTTTTATATCGACTTAATCGCCGGGCCAATGGCGAGCGGGTCATTAGTTAGATAGCGCTATTTAGGTTTGACAAACCTCACACCGTGCCGCAGAGGATGGGCGTGAACTAATGGATCTGGGCACGTCAATAATGATAGACATTGACAGTTCAGGGCACATACACATGACTACAGTCAGCAGTCGATATGGTAACAAGTCTAGTAACATACATGGGGTAGCCCCCACGGCCGTAGAGCCAGATAACTAAACATGGGGTCGCCCCCATGGCTGGATTGCCAGAGTAATTGGGTTAAACAAATCACGTTTTCAACTATGGGGTAACCCGCACGGCAGGATGCCAGATAAAGGAAACTGTTTTCGAAACAACTTAAAACTAACACCTAACTGTGAACTCGCTCAACATTATTGTTGACTCGTTACTACATGCTTTGCAGGTCAATAGGTACTTAGCTGGAGCTTGCATGGAGAAGAGTCGCTGTGGGACATGGACAGCTGTGTGCCATGTTAAACTTTGAAACAATTAAACTTATGTTTTGGTGTTAAACGTTATGCTTCCACTTGCAACTTAAACTATGTTTTGTTTGGACACCAATTGTATTGGTTGGATTTTATAATCACTTACGTGCTTGCTCAATATGATTGGTGGCTGGATCCTGGTCAGTCCACCTTCAAGCGGTGGTATTCCGCAGGTGGATTTTGGGGGTGTGACAGATTGGTATCAGAGCCATTGGTTATAGTGAACTTGGTTTTAATAAGGGAAAAAGTTTTATTAAAATCAGACTATAACCTATACAGTGCTCTACGATCCACAACGACGCTTCACTCCACATGCAAGGCTCGACATCCTAGGTGATATGATCTATGTATATATTGCCTACTTGCTAGTTACATAGTGCATTGCTCATGGTATGCTTGGTTAGTATAACTACGGTTGCTTGAACACGTGTGTGCTTACTCCCTTCTGTCATCGCATTTTCGCGAACCCCTCTCACTCATGTTCCTCTTGATATGAAGATCATGTCTGGACGCGTTAACATGACTCAAGCCCAGCTGACGGCTCTGATTAAAGAACGAGTTGCTGCGGCACTTGCAGCTGCACACGCAGGAGGTATATCCTGCAGTCCAAACTCATTCTAGGATCTTAGATCCTACTCTCGTGAACCGACCCTTGTGTTAAACTCTGTCCTTTCTTTCACCCACAACAGGTCAACATGCTCAGCCACCTGTGTGCACCTTTAAAACTTTTATGGACTGCCGACCAACTACTTTTAGCGGCACTGAAGGAGCTGTAGGTCTCCTCCACTGGTTTGAGAAGCTCGAGGCAGTCTTTGAAATGTGTGAATGCCCTGAGGCTCGCATGGTGAAGTATGTTACCGGTACTCTCGAGGTTTTAGCGCTCACGTGGTCGAACGCTCAGGTTCAAATGCTGGGGATTGTCGCTGCTAACGCCACCCCATGGAACAACTTTAAGGAAATGATCAAAGAAGAGTATTGCAATCGTGATGACATTCACAAGTTATAGGTAGAGTTCTACAACCTCAAGATGACGGGGTCGGAAATCGAAGCGTACACGAAAAGATCGAATGAGTTGGCTATTCTATGTCCTACTATGGTAGACCCTCCCATCAAACGCATCGAACTATTTCTCAAGGGCTTGGTGCCAGAAATCCAAAGTCATGTAACTTCAGCTAACCTCGCCACCATCCAGCAAGTTGTTCAATTGGCTCACCGTCTCACGGATCAGGCGGTGGAGCAGAACAGGTTACCAAAGCGCGTAGGTGCTGCAACTACTTCAGACGTCCCTAGTGACAACAAACGGAAATGGGATTGAGCTTCAAGTAAGGGTTCGACTTCTGTTCAGTCCCAGTCTCAGCAGAGAAAGACTGATGACTACAAGAGCCCCGGTCAGCAATCATCTGGTGGTCAAAGTCATGGTGGGTACAAGGGGAATCACCCCAAATGCAATCGCTGCAACCTACACCACAGCGGGCCATGCACCAGGGGTAACTGTCATCGGTGCAACAAGCCAGGTCACGCCGCCAAGGACTGCAGAAGCTTATACCCTGCAAACCAGAATCGTCAACAACAAGCCCCTTAGAACCAGCGACAGCAGCAGCAGCCGCAAGGTATCAACAAAGGGTGCTTTCAGTGTGGAGCTGAAGGCCATTTCAAGAGAGATTGCCCCCAACTGAACAGGAACCAGAACAACAACAACAACAATAACAATAATCCGGGGAATGGTAACAATGGGAACAACAACAACAACAACAACAATGGTGCCAGGGGGCGGGTGTTCGTGCTTGGTCAAGGTGAAGCAAGGAATGACCCCAATGTGGTGACGGGTAAGTTCCTTCTCGACGACTTTTATGTTACAGTTTTATTTTATTCGGGTGCCGATACTAGCTACGTGTCACTAGAAGTTAGTCAAATGCTTAAGCGTATTCCAACACCTTTGAACAACAAGCACACTGTAGAGCTAGCAAATGGTAAGAGTTTAGAGGCCGCACACGTAGTCAAGGGTTGTAAACTTATTCTTGCTAACCAGACCTTCTTTGTCGACCTTATTCCTATCGTCTTGGGTAGTTTTGACATTGTCATTGGGATGGATTGGTTATCCCAACACCGAGCAGAGATTCTTTGTAACGAGAAGATTGTCCGTATTCCTGGTTCAGGTAATGAACCCCTCATGATTCGTGGCGACAAGAGGGGTGCTGTTGAGAACATCATCTCCTTCCTTAAGACCCAGAAGTGTTTGAGAAAGGGCCACGTCGCTATCTTGGCTCTCGTTACAGACACCTCGAAGAAAGAGAAGAAGATAGAAGATTTTCCAATTGTACGTGACTATCCTGAGGTATTTCCTGAGGAATTACCCGGCCTCCCGCCTCATCGCCAGGTCGAGTTTCAGATTGAACTAGCTCCTGGAGCTGCGCCTATAGCTCGTGCACCTTATCGTTTAGCTCCATCAGAGCTGGAAGAACTCTCTACGCAACTACAAGAACTCTTGGATAAGGGTTTTATTCGTCCTAGCTCTTCGCCTTGGGGAGCTCCAGTACTATTCGTAAAGAAGAAAGACGGTACCTTCAGAATGTGCATCGACTACCGGGAACTCAGCAAGGTGACGGTGAAGAATCGTTACCCTCTACCACGTATTGACGACTTGTTCGACCAGCTGCAAGGGTCGAGCTACTATTCAAAGATTGATTTTAGGTCGGGATATTGACGTGATTGTCGTGGTCACGCAAATTTAATCCCAATAACAACTATATAGATAGTGGCAAGTGGGTATCGAACACAGGGAGTTTGTGGAATATGTGCTATCTCGATGTATGTCTAACTTGACTAAATTAATCTAATTGCAAATAAAATAAATTCAAGAGTTTTGGCAATTGGATTTAATTACTAGATTAAACTAAATTAGAATACAAATCAAAAGTAAGTTTTGTCACAGGATAAGAGGGTAGTAATCATCCCGAGTTTCAGGTTTTAAGTGACAATCAAGGTTTATGTTCAACTGGAAAGAACTACATAGACATAGCTCATGCAAGATCAATTATTTGTGATGAAAGGGAACTAAGTACTCGGATTCCTAGAACGCGAGGTTGTTACCCGATGACCAATTAACATATATCCAACCCTAATCCTTCCCGTGATATCTCGATTGCCAACGGCACCAAGAACGTATGGTTTAGAATTATGATCAAACATACATCAACAATTTACAAACACCCAATCAAGCACCATAATAAACTAACAACACATGCACAGTTTAATATTCCAGAAATTCAAGAACAAAACATAATTGTCACAAGTAAACCTTACATTCGGGATGATCACCAAGCAAACCTAGCCGCTCATAGTGTGGTGAATCATCATCACAATCAAACCTTTGTTTATTGGAATCAAAAACAAAATCTTCATGTTTTGACCAATCAAGAACACAAGAGAGAGCCAAAAATCGCCCCCCCAATCTCCAATAACCCACCATGATGAGGAAAAAGAAAAGACATAATAAAACTGCTTTAAGAGGGCAGTTACGTTTTTGATCGCCAGCCACCACCGTAATTTACGGCTCCACCGTAAATTACGGTGGACTTGATTCGTTTACGGTGCAAACCATCTGCTTTACGGTAGCCTCCAAATGCAATCCAGGTCCACCGATGCTTGCTGCCAATAATCTACTCATTCACGTGTGTTGTGTTGGACCCAATGTCTGCTGCCAATTAATAAGATGGTGATATATTCTCCTTGGTCAACATGATTGTTATGCTCCACAATAATGATTAATGATGATGTTGTGATGTTCCATAAATTCCTTGCTCATATGTGCGGCCCAATCACAATTCTAATGTCATCCGTTTTTACCTCATGTGCATCCAAGAGAGTCCAAGCCCATGTGCACTCACCTCCAAAGCAGCCCAATCAACAGAAGTCCACGTGATGATGTTGTTGATAATGGTTATATGTTGTTGACTTGTGGCTCTTGGTCTTGGTCTGCGTGCTTGTTGAATGTGCCTCTTGAAACCCAAGGTAGTCTTCACATGTGCCGCCCATATGCCATCAACACATAACAAAGATGTTGGAGGTGATTGACTTCCTTCATAAATTGCCGCCTACATGTGCATATGTCGGCTTGCCTTGTGTTGGCCCAATCAAAGCAAGGTCCCAAAAATCTGCCGCCCAAAAAGTCCAAGTATGTGCTAATATGTGCCGCTAATTATTTGACTTATCTCTCGGCCCATGATGAGTCCATGTGAAGCCCACATGTGGCTTAGAAGTCCACCCATGTCACATGGATCCCCTCTTCTTTTATATCTCAGCGGCCCATCAAACAACTCCACATGTATTGCTGATGATAATGGATGATTTGTTGGTTTAATGTTTTCTTTGACTTTGTGATAGCAGCCCACTCCAAGTAGTAATGGCGGCCCAATTGATGAGATGGATTCTTTTAGAATGGCCCGATGATAATCAATTAATGTCTCTCAAACAACCGTAGCTTGCACATATTCAACCATGTCTTGACCCGAACATCTATCGAATGATATCTTCCGCACTGTTTATCATTCCCGGTAGTTCCACTTCACCTCCAGGCGTCCTAACTTCAACGATTTAGACGGTTAACCTGTAAAACCACAAGAACTCGTAGTTATCACATTCGCAATAAATAACCGTGTAAAATATGGGATATGCACGTAATTATCTCATTTAAGGGTTGTCCTACGGACCACCCGTCACATCCCCACACTTACCCGTTGCTTGTCCCAAGCAACTCGTTCAAAAACTATTTCAAAACCATAGCGATCAAACATGCAAACCAAGCTAAATGTGTCGTCCTTTTACTAACCTTCAACCATACCATAAGACACACCCCTCACGAAAATCTCTCGGTAACAAGAAATATTAGCATAATGCTAAACCACTCAATGCGTGTGTGTGTGTGCGCGACAATAAGCTTGTATACAAATCAAGTTTCCTCCTAACAATATCTAACATGCTTTAGAATCAAAGGGACTTGCGGGTTGCAACGGGGCTAGGTGTAAAGGTAGGAAAATGGTGGAATACATATGAAAGAGCTAATTGATTTGACCCGGTTTTTATTTCTACCACTACGAAGCAAACACCAAAAATAAATACAAAGCTTCTTGACATTCTCAACTCTATTGCAACTAAATACTTCTTTTTGTATTTTTCATTTTTTTTTTCTTCTTCTTTTTTTTTTTTTTTTTAACACATCAAACTCAACAATATATACAAGACCATCAATACTACAAACTAAATCTCCTAAACCGGGTCATCTCAAAAGGTAAAATTTTTTTGTAGGAAGAAGGCTCGGGTCACAATCGAATGGTCTAAGGCTCAACATGGCTTTCTAAGGACCAAACCCCCACCCCTCACAATACCAAGCTCATATATGTAAAGTATGAGGTCCAACCCCCAATTCCCACACTCTCACACATCTAGACGAGGCTTCCTAAAAGTCCCCCTATCATTTTCAAAAGCATGCTAATTCTAGGATTTAACAAGAATTCGTACACAAGTTCTATTAACACAAAACACACACCGCCACTCAAACAATGAAATATCTATAATAATCATATGTGGCTCAAACACTCACCAAGAAATGACTAGGAATGGGTATCGGTGTGTCAAATGGTATAATATCAAGCTTTCAAATTTTAACAATTTTCGCTCGGATTTACAAAATTTTTAAAATTCTCAAAAATTCCCCCATCCCCACACTTGGGATACATTGTCCCAATGTATGGTTTTGAGGGAAAGATCGCTTCTAACCAAGAACATCAACAATTGCTTATACTCTCAAACCCCAAATTTCTTTTTTTTTTTTAATTATTAAAAACACCACCAATTCCTTCACAACCCAAAAACTAAACACATCAAACACCACCCAACCGCCCAACCAAAAACTTAAACATGAATATATACAAAGGGGCACAAGATGAGAACAAGACACGACCTGATTAGTAAATTAGCAGTGTTGGTAGTGATGAAGCTGCGGTAATCGAACCGGTTCAAAAACATCTCTCAGATTCGCCGATATCTCAACAGGGATGTTGCCAAACATCCCCACACTTGAATCATTGCATCCGCGAGGGTTGAAACGTAATAACCTGCCAACACACAAACACAACACCAAAACAAAACCAAACAAAACAAAACAAAACAAAACACAAATACA
Organism: Helianthus tuberosus; assembly: GCA_030545235.1. Lineage (NCBI taxonomy): Eukaryota > Viridiplantae > Streptophyta > Magnoliopsida > Asterales > Asteraceae > Helianthus > Helianthus tuberosus. Next base: position 30,339 of record JARYGA010058568.1, on the reverse strand, counting down.
ATACTCTACATCCTCGGGCTGCCTCCCGAGAGCGCTAAGTTTAAAGGTCTTCAGCCAGACCGTACCTGATATGTCTCAAGGTGGTCTCAATGCACATTTACCTTTTTCGTTGCTGATGTAAGCACGGTGTTTGATTCTTCTATTGTGTGTGTGCTTTGTCACGTCCCATCTTTCTTTGCAAAATTCTTTAATTCCACATTTTCCTACCGAATTTCCAACAAATGCTCGGTAGTTTACTCTCCACTTCACTACTTCGTTTTCTGTGCCCAACAAATCCACACTCTCCCATAAACATAAATTATGAATGAAATCTCCCACATCATGAAGTGCCACCTTCCTAGTTTCTAAACATGCATCCGCAACACTCTTGGTTTCCATAACCACCACAGCTGGAGAGTTGTAATCAGCTTTGATTGGTTCATCAAGTAAAATTATTGGTTCACCAAGTAAAAGACCCTCAACTTTGCTCTCCATAGGTGGTTCCTCCACAATAATTTCAATTGTATATTCCTCATTTGACCCTAATAATTCAGTTTCAAGTTCGGGAGGACTCACAACCTTTTCTTCTACATCACCCATAGATGTCATTTGTTCAATCTGCACATGTATCCAGTGTTGTTTTGCTTGACGTTTTTCCACCATCGACGTCCCTGGCCTCATCTCTTTCACCTCTTTTGGTAGCAAATCATATTTCCATTCCAAAAGTTCTACTCGTTCTTCCATTGACAAATGAGGTTTTTTTAATTCTTTTTCAACATGAACCATGTGTCTCTTTCTCATCATCTCTCCAAGACTTTCAGATTTATGTGACTGATAGTGCAAAGTAGGTTGTTGAGTTACACATTCATAACCAGACTGATCAAATGTATACTGAGCATGATAATAATCTTGATTGTACATCTGAGGGCCTTCATATGAAAATTGGGAATATTCATCATAATAATCCATGTTTGACTTGTAAGGTGAATCATAGTATGAATCATGTGGGTGAAACTCATCATAATGGACATTCCGCTCGTCCATTCTCTTCTGTTCTTCTCTACGCTTATGTTGGGCCTCCCCACAACATATACTCGGATGAAGTGGGCCTTTGCACAATCTACACGTAAATAAGCTGAAATTTGTGTAATGCCCTGTCATCCTGCACAACACAACTCAACTACCAAGTGTAAATCATGAACATGAAAGAAATCTTTTTGGACTTTTTTTTTTTAAACTAATACACAAGATAACACACGTTGCGCACTACTCCCCGGCAGCGGCGCCAAAATTTGACGTGATTGTCGTGGTCACGCAAATTTAATCCCAATAACAACTATATAGATAGTGGCAAGTGGGTATCGAACACAGGGAGTTTGTGGAATATGTGCTATCTCGATGTATGTCTAACTTGACTAAATTAATCTAATTGCAAATAAAATAAATTCAAGAGTTTTGGCAATTGGATTTAATTACTAGATTAAACTAAATTAGAATACAAATCAAAAGTAAGTTTTGTCACAGGATAAGAGGGTAGTAATCATCCCGAGTTTCAGGTTTTAAGTGACAATCAAGGTTTATGTTCAACTGGAAAGAACTACATAGACATAGCTCATGCAAGATCAATTATTTGTGATGAAAGGGAACTAAGTACTCGGATTCCTAGAACGCGAGGTTGTTACCCGATGACCAATTAACATATATCCAACCCTAATCCTTCCCGTGATATCTCGATTGCCAACGGCACCAAGAACGTATGGTTTAGAATTATGATCAAACATACATCAACAATTTACAAACACCCAATCAAGCACCATAATAAACTAACAACACATGCACAGTTTAATATTCCAGAAATTCAAGAACAAAACATAATTGTCACAAGTAAACCTTACATTCGGGATGATCACCAAGCAAACCTAGCCGCTCATAGTGTGGTGAATCATCATCACAATCAAACCTTTGTTTATTGGAATCAAAAACAAAATCTTCATGTTTTGACCAATCAAGAACACAAGAGAGAGCCAAAAATCGCCCCCCCAATCTCCAATAACCCACCATGATGAGGAAAAAGAAAAGACATAATAAAACTGCTTTAAGAGGGCAGTTACGTTTTTGATCGCCAGCCACCACCGTAATTTACGGCTCCACCGTAAATTACGGTGGACTTGATTCGTTTACGGTGCAAACCATCTGCTTTACGGTAGCCTCCAAATGCAATCCAGGTCCACCGATGCTTGCTGCCAATAATCTACTCATTCACGTGTGTTGTGTTGGACCCAATGTCTGCTGCCAATTAATAAGATGGTGATATATTCTCCTTGGTCAACATGATTGTTATGCTCCACAATAATGATTAATGATGATGTTGTGATGTTCCATAAATTCCTTGCTCATATGTGCGGCCCAATCACAATTCTAATGTTATCCGTTTTTACCTCATGTGCATCCAAGAGAGTCCAAGCCCATGTGCACTCACCTCCAAAGCAGCCCAATCAACAGAAGTCCACGTGATGATGTTGTTGATAATGGTTATATGTTGTTGACTTGTGGCTCTTGGTCTTGGTCTGCGTGCTTGTTAAATGTGCCTCTCGAAACCCAAGGTAGTCTTCACATGTGCCGCCCATATGCCATCAACACATAATAAAGATGTTGGTGGTGATTGACTTCCTTCATAAATTGCCGCCTACATGTGCATATGTCGGCTTGCCTTGTGTTGGCCCAATCAAAGCAAGGTCCCAAAAATCTGCCGCCCAAAAAGTCCAAGTATGTGCTAATATGTGCCGCTAATTATTTGACTTATCTCTCGGCCCATGATGAGTCCATGTGAAGCCCACATGTGGCTTAGAAGTCCACCCATGTCACATGGATCCCCTCTTCTTTTATATCTCAGCGGCCCATCAAACAACTCCACATGTATTGCTGATGATAATGGATGATTTGTTGGTTTAATGTTTTCTTTGACTTTGTGATAGCAGCCCACTCCAAGTAGTAATGGCGGACCAATTGATGAGATGGATTCTTTTAGAATGGCCCGATGATAATCAATTAATGTCTCTCAAACAACCGTAGCTTGCACATATTCAACCATGTCTTGACCCGAACATCTATCGAATGATATCTTCCGCACTGTTTATCATTCCCGGTAGTTCCACTTCACCTCCAGGCGTCCTAACTTCAACGATTTAGACGGTTAACCTGTAAAACCACAAGAACTCGTAGTTATCACATTCGCAATAAATAACCGTGTAAAATATGGGATATGCACGTAATTATCTCATTTAAGGGTTGTCCTACGGACCACCCGTCAGATATCACCAGCTAAGAGTCCGAGAAGAGGACGTCTCCAAAACAGCTTTAAGAACTCGTTATGGACACTATGAGTTTTTGGTCATGCCTTTTGGGCTGACAAACGCACCTGCGATTTTCATGGACTTGATGAATCGAGTGTGCAAGCCTTACCTGGACAAGTTCGTTATAGTCTTCATCGACGACATCCTGATCTATTCTAAGAGTCAGGAGGAACACGAGCAGCATTTACGACTTATTTTGGAACTCCTTCGAACGGAACAGCTTTACGCAAAGTTCTCAAAATGCGACTTCTGGCTTCGTGAAGTCCATTTCCTAGGCCATGTGGTAAACAAGGATGGGATTCACGTTGATCCTTCCAAGGTAGACTCGATTAAGAACTGGCCTGCACCTCGTACACCAACAGAAATTCGCCAATTCTTGGGTTTGGCAGGTTACTACAGGAGGTTCATTAAGGATTTTTCCAAGATTGCGCAGCCCCTCACCTCACTAATGCAGAAAGGGGTTGTTTATCGATGGGGAAATGCACAGGAATTAGCATTTCAGCATTTAAAGGATAGACTTTGCAACGCACCTATCCTTTCATTGCCAGAGGGCACAGACGATTTTGTGGTTTACTGCGACGCATCAATTCAGGGTCTTGGTTGTGTATTGATGCAACGAGATAAAGTTATAGCCTATGCCTCACGCCAACTTAAAGTTCATGAAAGGAACTACACTACGCATGATTTAGAGATGGGAGTTGTTGTTTTTGCACTCAAGATATGGAGACATTACCTATACGGTACAAAGTGCGCCATTTACACCGACCACAGGAGTCTCGAGCATATCTTCAAACAGAAGGAACTGAACATGCGTCAATGACGATGGGTCGAGTTATTAAACAATTACGAAGGTGCAATCAAGTACCATCCTGGCAAAGCCAATGTCGTGGCTGATGCCCTTAGTCGAAAGGACACTACGCCTAAGCGCGTGCGAGCATTGCAACTCACTATCCAATCTAGTCTTCCTTCCCAGATACGAGCTGTTCAGATAGAAGCATTGAAACCGGAAAACGTCAGGGCTGAAGCCCTACGCGGCTCAAGGCAACGATTAGAACAAAAGGAAGACGGTGCATACTACGTAACAGGATGCATTTGGGTCCCACTCTATGGCAACTTACGAGAGCTTGTGATGGATGAAGTGTCACACCCCCAAAATCCACAGGCGGAGTATCACCGCTTGGAGGCGTGACTGACCAGGATCAAGCCACCAATCATATCAAACATAATAAGTATTAAATGTAATTTAAACCAAACGATATGAAAGGTGTTCAAACAAAACATGTTAAGTGTATAGCGGAAGCATAAAATGTAAACCCAACGTAAGTAATAAGTTCAAATGTCTAAATGTTTTATCATAAGTTCCACAATCCGTGCCCACAACGACCGCATCTCCCGTGCAAGCTCCAAGAGTACCTATGGTCCTGCAAGGCATGTAATAGAGAGTCAACAACTAGTTGAGCGAGTTCACAGTTGGTTATTCAGTTATAGTGTTCGTACTGTAATTCGTAAGCTCGTTTAGTAATCATGTAATGTATGTAATGGTATCGCGGCCCTCCAGGCATGTTTGCGAAGTTTAGTGGGGGTTTCCCATGTTTTCTAGACTAGGTATATTTGTATCGCGGCCCACCCGGCATGTTTGCGAAGATTAAAGTATAGTTCGCGGCCATTCTAGGCATGTTTGCGAAGGTTGTTCTATTATCGCGGCCAATCCCGGCGTGTTTGCGAAGAGAGAGTATATGTATCACTAGTCTAGCAGTATCTACTAATAACCTTCCCCTCCCGAGGAATAATTCCATTAATCATGTAAGTATAAGAAACATTCCACCCATTCCCAACCCCGGGAATCCCATGCCTTGGTAAGAGTGTGAACTCACCTTGGGTTTGCTCGGTATGCTAGGTTATGTACTCAATTAATCAATCACGTCCTATAGTACGCACGTATACATAATCAGTTTGTGTTCACATATAAACACACAGTGATAAACAAGTAGCACATAGCACGTATTTGAGATCAGACACAAGATGGTTACACTTAACAGCAGTTAACTAACCTGGTTAACTTCTAAACAGAATTAAAGTAGGTTACTGTGCTGATTACACATTTGGTGAAACACAAATCGGTGAAACACATATCGGTGAAACACATATATTGACGAAACACATTCTGTTTCATCGTTCAGGGTCTCGGTGAAACACATTCCGTTTCACCGTCACCTGTGTTTCGTCTAAGATGTCTGTTTCATCGAAGGTCAGTTACGTGGAAATCAGTTAGATCAGTTACGCAATAACACAGAAACCCTAATCATGCTATCAGCCGTCATCAGCAAATCATCAATCATGCAGAAATCATTCGTTCACAGAATTCATCATCGCATCATCATAAAATAAGCATCACAGTTCTTAACGTCTAGCATGAACCCTAGGTTATGTGTACACGAATCAATTACTAAAATATATCACATCATTAACGGAGCAGGGTTTATCATCATCCGATTAACCATAGAAACCCTAAGAGTCTACCGTTTTCATATTCATCAATCCAATGTACATTCAGACATGACAATTATCAAACATCATACACTCTAGATCATCATACAATACAATAACTTATCACATAATAGTTATTAGAACCCTATTGATTGTCTGATCAGATTTATCAAAACAATATCATCAAACATAAGTAAACAAAGACAATCACGGAACGAATCACACTAACCGAGATAATGAGAAAGATGGTTTTGATCGTTCGGGAGTATACAGAGCTGCCGACACACAGAGGAGGTTCTAGGGTTTCAACTTTTTCCAAAGATGTGAAACAGAGGTCGTTACACGCTAATATACACGATTTAACGTTCTGGGCCCGAACTGGGCTTCGGTGAAACTGGGCTCGGCGAAACAGACCTGTTTCGTCGAGTGGTTGATGAAACAGATTCCTGTTTCATCGAGTAGCTTAACTGGTGAAACATTTCTTGTTTCGTCGAGTGTGCATAGTGAATTAATCTAAGTGTTTCATCAAGTAACATCAAGCAATCAAGTCACGTTAAACAGATAGCATGCAAACAACATCCCACTTTATAATCCAACGTAACAGTTACAAGACAAACAAGTCAAACGACTAAGCAGTAAACGCGCAATAAATGCGAATAAGAAATGTCGGAAACTCGAGTTGTCACATTATCCCCAACTTGAAAGAAATTTCGTCCCGAAATTTAGCATGCGGTTACTGAGGAAGCTAGTGGTGTGACGTTGTTTACCTGTATCATATCGCGGCTCCCCGAGCAGGTTTGCAAAGATTACTGGTTTTCCTGGGGTGTCACATGAAGCACACAAGTCTCGCTACTCGGTACATCCTGGTTCGGATAAGATGTACCACAATATCAAAACTACGTATTGGTGGCCTAGCATGAAGGCCCACATAGCAACTTACGTTAGCAAGTGTTTGACTTGTGCGAGAGTCAAGACGGAATACCAGAAACCCTCATGCCTACTCCTGAAGCTGGCCTGCCTAGATCTCAGGGCGGAAATGATACTTTTTGGGTGATCGTGGGCCGACTCACAAAGTCTGCACACTTCTTGGCTATCAAGGAAACGGATAAGTTCTCCACTCTAGCAGACGTATATCTTAAGGAAGTTGTCTCGAGGCACGGGGTGCCCACCTCCATTATCTCGGATCGTGATGCACGTTTTACTTCAGAGCTGTGGCAAGCAATGCACAAATCCTTTGGCTCACGATTAGACATGAGCACAGCGTATCACCCTCAGACGGACGGGCAGTCCGAGCGCACTATTCAAACCTTAGAAGACATGCTTCGTGCATGTGTAATCGACTTTGGCAACAGCTGGGAAAAGCATCTGCCACTTGTGGAATTCTCGTACAATAATGGCTACCACACCAGCATTAAAGCTGCTCCGTTTGAGGCATTGTACGGGCGTAAATGCCGGTCACCTCTTTGTTGGGCAGAGGTGGGGGATAGTCAGATCACTGGTCCAGAACTTGTGGTAGACACAACCGAACGAATTGCTCAAATACGACAACGCATGGCGGTAGCTCGTGACCGTCAGAAAAGCTACGCCGATAAGGACAGGAAACCACTTGAGCTCCAGGTTGGGGAGCGTGTACTACTCAAAGTTTCACCCTGGAAGGGTGTGGTTCGTTTTGGCAAACGAGGCAAACTTAACCCGCGATACGTCGGACCTTTTGAAATCATCGAGAAAATAGGCAAGGTGGCCTACAAACTGAACTTACCAGCAGAACTCAGTGCAGTTCACAACGTTTTCCACGTGTCGAATCTGAAGAAGTGTCTGTCAGATGAGACCCTCATAGTTCCTTTGAAGGAGCTCACCATCGACGAGCAGTTACGATTCGTCGAGGAACCAGTTGAAATCACGGACCAGGATGTTAAGGTCCTCAAAAACACTAGAATACCTCTCGTTCGAGTTCGTTGGAACTCACGTCGCGGCCCAGAGTTCACCTGGGAACGCGAAGATCAGATGAAACAAAAGTATCCCCAACTATTCGCAAACAGTACAACCACTACTGAGGCTGAAGCTACGGAATTTCGGGACGAAATTCCAGATCAACGGGGGGAGGATGTGACACCCCAGGAAAACCAGGAAAACCATATAACTTAACTAGCTTCCTCAGTAAGTACTTACCAAATTTCGGGACGAAATTTCTTTCAACTTGGGGATAACGTGACAACTCGTAATTTAGAACCCTTCATTGTATCTCGATGTAACATGCTTGAACGTTATGTGACTGGTTGACATGTTGGTTTAATGAATGTTATAAGTGAATATTATGTGAATATGTACTGTGCTTATATGTATGTGTGTATTTACGTGACCCGGGACACAAGGACCCGACTCGAGACCACTCGGTCTCGAGTAAACAGTAACAGTTGGGCCATGCACCTCCTTTAGTCCACCCGAAAGCCCATTAGGGTGCACCATTTGATATAAAACCATGCCATCATCCACATTTCCCCTCCTACACTCTCCTACATTCTCTCTCTCACTAAAACCCTAGCAATCAAGCATCACATTCTCTCCCACCACTCGGACTCAAACCGGCGACCACAAGGGGCTCTCGGATCAGCTTGTGCACACTCATTTGGAAGCTTCATTCGTTACTACTTCACACCCTTGTACCCATACTTGAATCAGACGTGGTTGACCACAATTAGCTCGATTTGACCTTTCGTTTATCTGCCGAGCTAACCTAAGGTGAGTTCACACTTTCGACAAAGCATGGAATTCCCAGGGGTTGGGAATGGGGTTAAGGAACATGGATTCCTCGTCCTTTATTGGGTAGGACAGTGCTGGTTCAGGAATATAATTCCTCGTCCTCTTGGACAGATAACTTTCACTAGACCAAAACTCTATCACGAAGTCCCTCCTTTTTATATCGACTTAATCGCCGGGCCAATGGCGAGCGGGTCATTAGTTAGATAGCGCTATTTAGGTTTGACAAACCTCACACCGTGCCGCAGAGGACGGGCGTGAACTAATGGATCTGGGCACGTCAATGATGATAGACATTGACAGTTCAGGGCACATAAACATGACTACAGTCAGCAGTCGATATGGTAACGAGTCTAGTAACATACATGGGGTAGCCCCCACGGCCGTAGAGCCAGATAAATAAACATGGGGTAGCCCCCACGGCTGGATTGCCAGAGTAATTGGGTTAAACAAATCACGTTTTCAACTATGGGGTAACCCCCACGGCAGGATGCCAGATAAAGGAAACTGTTTTCGAAAAAACTTAAAACTAACACCCAACTGTGAACTCGCTCAACATTATTGTTGAGTCATTACTACATGCTTTGCAGGTCAATAGGTACTTAGCTGGAGCTTGCATGGAGAAGAGTCGTTGTGGAACATGGACATCTGTGTGCCATGTTAAACTTTGAAACAATTAAACTTATGTTTTGGTGTTAAACGTTATGCTTCCGCTTGCAACTTAAACTATGTTTTGTTTGGACACCAATTGTATTGGTTGGATTTTATAATCACTTACGTGCTTGCTCAATATGATTGGTGGTTGGATCCTGGTCAGTCGCACCTTCAAGCGGTGGTATTCCGCAGGTGGATTTTGGGGGTGTGACAGAAGAAGTTGGTCACATCGCCTGGAATTGTCCAAAGGCAACCAACACACAACAGGGAGTGTCTTCTAAACTCAAAGAAAAAGTTGTTGATAAAACTGAACCACCAATTGAAAAGTTTAAAATGTTTAAAAATTCAACATATGAAGTTGGTAAGTGTTCTCAAAGGTTTTACAAAAGAAGAGTGAATCTTAACAACCAAATGTGGGTTGCTAAGAAATCAGAGGTTAAATCTGGCGATGAATTTGTTTCTTCGAAAGCAAAGGAGCCACTTTCTGGTGATGAATCTGATTCGTCAAAGTCAGAAGAGCCACAAGTTGAGCTAAAAGGAGAAAAGTCAGTACCGCCAATGGATGATGCAAACTTTCCACCATTGCGGGCTGCAAATTTAAAACAAAAGGTTGGAAAAGTAGAGATTTCGAATCAATTCTATTCTGAAAAGAAAGAATTTGATGTCGAAAAAGCGTTTAATGGCAAAGTGAAACATATCTTTGGTAAGATGGTTGATGGAAGGGCAAAAGGGGTAAAAGAATTTTATGAATCAAAGAGGAGAACTTACACACCGAGTGAAAATAACTCGGATGCACCCAAAGTTGGTCAGGCTTGGGTGTCAGCATTCTTTGGTTGAAATCCTGACTTGCCGGAACTCCCAGGTTGGTAATTGGGGAGTAGGAATCAGCATCTTTCTTAAGAAATTCACAACTGTGATATTTCGACTTACAAGTATTATTGTTGATAAGAACCTACAAGTGCTTAATCAAGGTCAATAAGTTGAACTTGATTTAACTTTCATATAAGTGATTAAAGAAAAGGAAAAGTGAACTTACAAGTGGTAATTAGAATATAATGTGATGAAACCCCATGTTTGTGAAATGACAAACAAACTAATTTTCTGGAAAAACCATTTTGATTAAAACAAACTTAAGTGTTTTGAAATCTTTATGGGAAAATAGTTTGTTGTCAGGGGGAGGTCTGATTGTTTACGCCAAGTGGATGGCGAATTGAAGCAATTCACATCAGTTTGTCATTTTATTTGAACAATTTATTGCTCTTATTTTCAAATTTTCCCGGAAAATAAAAAATTGAAACATATTTTTGATTTTAGGGGGAGTAAAAAATTTAGAAAATTTGAAAAATCCAAAAACATGATAAAATCTAAAAACCAAAAACATCGAAAAATCAAAATGAGTTTTGTTGTGAAAAAGAGGAAATGATAGTACATCAGTAGACAATCACAGTAAGCTAAAGAATTGAAAAGTTAAAATGTGATAAACGGTCTCACTGATGATATGCCGGTAGGTTTTTACACGCTTAGTAGATTGTTCTCGAGATATAAACCTAAATATCAAATACTTACTTATCTCGTGGGGAACATCTCTCGGATATATAGGTAACCCCTGAAATCTTGTTTGAAGGGCTTTCTATTTCTGACATATTAGGTGTTTGTGCGTGATGATATCTGGGGTATTATACCAGGACTTCTGATTTTGCGGGAGCAATAGCCTAGTCCTCGTATAATACTCTGCACTGCTTTAATCATAAAGCCCACCCTCAGCATAAAAAATGATGAAACATTGAAAAATGCTAATCATGTGCTGTTGAAGAAAAGATCCCCAAACGGGACACACCTAAAAGTCGAGCCATCATCTCTTTGTCTGAACGGAAGTTCAAACCTGAGCTCTCATGGTTTCGCATTACCCATTTACATATATCATTAGTGTACATTCACTTGTAAGACTGAATATAGGAGTCTGGATACGAGAGTATATTCTGAGGTGGGACACGCGAATAAGTTAAGTCATTAAAACACTAATCTCGTATCTCGAATCAATTGAACTTTTTGTGAAAATTTAAGTGGATCAGTATACTGACAATCTAAGTGAATCATTTAGAACTTAAAGTGTTTAAAGCTCAACGGTACTAGTGATTTGTCATAAACTGATAGGATCATCTTACACAAACTCACAAAAAGATGTCTGTATATAGTTTATTTCCCAAAATCCAAAAAGATTTTCAGTGTGTTTTAGCATAAAATTTTGAAAAATAAAAAAAAAATTATTTCATCTTATTTTCGGCAACTGATGTTTGGAAAGCTGATTTTCAAAATTCCGAGTGCTGAACATGATGAATGACAGTGGGTTGGGATAGATTGTTTGAAATGAGAAATGATTTTGAAATGATTAAATGATTCATTAATTTGAAATCAAAATTTGAGTGTTACGAATACAAGTGGTTAAGCAGAGATTAAAATTGTTATAAATAAAAAAACAAAAAACCTTATGTTTTGGGTAGAGTATGTGCAGGTAAAGAGCTAAGTTTCGACTCCTGAGGATTTTCCGCATAAGCGTATGCAGATAAGAGCCAGGTTTCCAATCCAAAGCTTGCAGATAGTGAATTCGAGACTGTGATCCCAGTTTATCGAAAGGGGGAGTCTGAAGATGTTAGAGCTAGATTCAGATCTTGGAATAGCGTTCAAGATAGAAGCTGCTAATGCTGAAGAGCTTAATGAATCAAGAAATCTGATCAAGAGTATTAGAAAGTTCGAAGAGTAAGGTTGAGATTCTGGAAGAATAAGAGAGAGATTGATAAAGATGGTTACAGAGAAGGATACTTTGGAAAGAGCGAGAAGACCGATCAAGACTGAAGACTCAATACACTGAAGACTCGTCATCATCCAAGGGGGAGTTTGTTAGTGCATATGTCTGTTGACTTCGTCTTGTTTCGAGTCATGTAATAGAATAGATAGACCAGGACATGTAGTACGAGAGAATCGAGAAACATGCCTAAACCAGCTACCCCTCACGAAGTGGTAAGTTCGTGCTTTCTGGCAGGTTCATGCGACCTGGCCAGTTCGTGTGACCTAGCCAGTTCGTGCGACCTTGCATAGCTAGTTCGTGCGACCTGGCATTCCTATAAATAGGTGGTCTTAGTTCTTCATTTGTAACATTCTGATTCCGGAGACGAAGCTCTGCCAAAGTGTCGCCAGCTCTTGTAACTTTGTCAAATCAATACAAACGACATTTAATCTATTTCTAAGTGTAAATCTAGCTGCAATGAAGATCAAATCAATTAATTCCGCCTCTGATTTGGTCTAAAACTCTTCTGATCGACTCGTTTAGGTCGAATCCCCGATCCTAGAAGACGAACTGGCCAGGTCGCATGAACCTGCCAGAAAGCACGAACTTGCCACTTCGTGAGGGGTGGCTGGTTCAGGCCTGTTTCCCGATTCTCTCGTACTACATCTCCTGGTCTATCTATTCTATTACATGACTCGATACAAGACGAAGTCAACATACATATGCACAAACAAATGTGATAGTACATCAGTAGACAATCACAGTACGGTAAAGAATTGGAAAGTTAAAATGTGATAAACGGTCTCACTGATGATATGCCAGTAGGTTTTTACACGCTTAGTAGATTGTTTTCGAGATATAAACCTAAATATTAAATACTTACTTATCTCGCGGGGAACATCTCTCGGATATATAGGTAACCCCTGAAATCTTGTTTGAAGGGCTTTCTATTTCTGACATACTAGGTCTTTGTGCGTGATGATATCTGGGGTATTATACCGGGACTTCTGATTTTGCGGGAGCAATAGCCTAGTCCTCGTATAATATTCTACACTGCTTTAATCATAAAGCCCACCCTCAGCATAAAAAATGATGAAACATTGAAAAATGCTAATCATGTGCTGTTGAAGAAAAGATCCCCAAACGGGACACACCTAAAAGTCGAGCCAACATCTCTTTGTCTGAACGGAAGTTCTAACCTGAGCTCTCATGGTCTCGCATTACCCATTTACAGATATCATTAGTGTACATTCACCTGTAAGACTGAATATAGGAGTCTGGATACGGGAGTATATTCTGAGGTAGGACACGCGAATAAGTTTAAGTTCTTAAAACACTAAATTCGTATCTCGAAACAATTGAACTTTGTGTGAAAATTTAAGTGGATCAGTATACTGACAATCTAAGTGAATCGTTTAGATCTTAAAGTGTTTAAAGCTCAACGGTGCTAGTGATTTGTCATAAACTGATATGATCCTCTTACACAAACTCACAAAAAGATGTCTGTATATAGTTTATTTCCCAAAATCCAAAAAGATTTTCAGTGTGTTTTAGCATAAAATTTTGAAAAATCAAAAAGATTTTATTTTATCTTATTTTCGACAACTGATGTTTGGAAAGCTGATTTTCAAAATTCCATGTGCAGAACATGATGAACAACAGGGTTGGGAGAGTCTGTTTGAAATGATTTTGAAATGGTTCATTAATTTGAAAACAAATTTGAGTGTTTCGAATACAAGTGATTAATCAGAGATCATAAATGAGAGATCATGTTGGTTTGAGAATGTTTCAAGTAGTTTCTAAAATTGTTATAAATAAAAAATCTTATGTTTTGGGTAGGGTATATGTAGGTAAAAAGCTTTGAAAGAGCTAGGTTTCGATTCCTGAGGACTATCAGCATAAGCGTATGCAGATTAGAGCCAGGTTTCTAATCCAAAGCCTGCAGATAGTGAATTCCAGACTGCGATCCCAGCTTATCGAAAGGGGGAGTCTGAAGACGAAGAGTAAGATTAAGGTTCTAGAAGAGTAAGAGAGAGATTAAAGGACGCTTACAGAGAAAGATACTTTGGAAAGAGCGAGAAGACCTGTAACACCCCGTGTTTTCACATGTCAAAGTCAAAGTCAAGGTCAAAGTCAACGACCGGTTATACGGATTTGACTTGTAGAAATTTCTTTATTTTATTTGTATTATGTGGAGTAAGTGTTGTTAATTACAAGCCATCGACGTACTATTCAAACAACTTATGACTGTGAACTATAGGAAGTAACAATGCGATAAAGTTAATCAAGCTATACTACTCAAATCGACACCAAATCGCAACTCGATCTATATTTGTTGGTTATTGATATACGTGTGTGTGCCTTATGTGTTACTTGTGCATGTTTATTTATGTTGTGTTGTGGTAATCAATCGAAACGCAATCTAACTCGAAATGCAATCGAACTCAATCGACATCGAACTCGAATCGTAAACGAACTATGATAATTGGTGGAGAAGAGATAGTGCTTGATATGAGTGGTTGGAACTGAAAGTAATTTGACTAGGAAACCCTATCGTATCGAACCGCTCGCAATCGAAATCGACTCAGCAAAAATCGTCACGTCAAACATTCGAACCAAGTGCCATCCGGCCGGATAGCCATCCGACCGGATAGCCACAATGTCAGGCCAGGTGCCATCCGACCGGAATGTCATCCAACCGGATAAGTCACCCGAGCGGTGTGCCATCCGATCGGATAGCCCTTTCCTCTTTTGGAATCCTATAAATACCCCCGTCATTGTCATTCTTTCTACTTTTGGAAACCTTCTGTCCGAACAGCTCGTGCTCCCCACCTTTTCTTCGATTTCTCTCGATCAAGGTAAGATCTCTCCCTAAATCTTGTACTTTCTTGATCTACACGCACTCCTACACCTTTCTATCTTTTAAATCTTAACTTTTAACCGTGAAATCACTAGATTTCGGGTGTTCTAGGATGATGTCAGCATGTGTTCTTCAAGAACTTCATGTTTTGGCCTCAATCCACCAAGAACAACTTAGATCTAACTGATTTCCACAAAGATCTTGTAAGGATCTCGACACAAGTGTGGTGAAAGAGGATTGAAAAGATGGTTTTTAACTTTCTTTGAGCTCTTTTGCACTCAATGAACTCAAAGCCGATAGGATCCGACCCTGATTTAGTCTTCTGCTCGAATGTAGTGTTGTACTAGCTCAAGATTCGGATTCTACCCACGAGACTACCGATTTCAGGTTAGCCAAGAACAACCGTCCCGAGCCGGTAACCGGCCAGACTAGGGTGATTCCTGGTCGGGTTGGTCATCTGGGTCGAACTAGGGGTTCTGTTGGTTAACACGTTGTCCAAGCATCTCGACATAACGACAAACCATCAAAATGACCAAGTGTAGGACGAACAGGACAACCAGAACGGATTGTTGTCCGACCGGATTGCTGTCCGATCGGATAGGTCATCCGAACGGATCACACTTGGGTCCCACCTTTATGCAACCTTACCCGAAGTTTGAGTATTGAACGAATTACAATCCGATCGGATGACCATCTGACCGGATTACTCTTCGGTTCATGAGATACTAAGACTTTAAAGACATAAACAATTTTCAACATGTTCATTACCAGAGTTGCCACCCGATCGGATGAACATCCGATCGAGTGACACCTCTACCGTGAACCTGCCTTCACTAAGTAATCTCGCCACTAAGCTACCGTCCGACCGGACCACCGTCCGACCGGATGCCATCCGCATGGATTGTCATCCACACGACCCACCATCCGATCGAACGACTTGATGGATAGAGATACTTCAATTCTTTCAAAATACTACAACGAAAACTTCAAAAGTCAAGCCATCATACACAAACACATTCTTCTTATAGGAAGAAACAATCCACTCGAATCGTCATCCGACCGGACCACCGTCCGACCGGATAACCATCCGAACGGATTGTTATCCGCACGGATTGCTGCCCGATCGGATTACTATCCGATCGAACCACCATCCGACTCGTTTGCACTTTGCACCATTTGACACGTAAAATGTCACTTATCGTTATGCTATCAAATCTATTCAGGCTAACCTTACTCGCTAAGCGCTCCCTTCAATCCATTAACCGCTTTGAGTATACTCGATCCCTTTTTGCTTTACGCACTTTTGGGTGTTACATACGTTACGAATATTCAAACTACAATAATCACACTACTCAATACTATTTGAACGCTAACCGTTAATACATGTTGTACGTGGCTTATACATGGAATGATGTCTACCTGCCTTAGCAACGATAGTACTATAGTTTGGACTCAGCACCCGTTCACACGGGGGTTGTTAAGGACCATTACTTGCATGGATTACGGTGGTAATCATGTATTGCGAACTGCCTCGGGCAGTCAACCCGCAGTCATTGGTATCGATGGATCTATGTCGATAACTAACGTGCTTCGTTTCACTATGTGTACGTGCTGGTTATGCGTAAACGAATTCGAACTCTATATGCTATTATCAAACTTGTATGCTCACCTTTACATTTTATGTATTGACTTTATTTTAACGTATGTGACAGGTGCTTAGGACGCACACTTGGTAGGAATTTGAAGCTAGAATAAAGCTTTAGAGTCCAACAAATAGTTGTCTGTAGTGGTCAAACTAAGGGTCTCTAGAAGCAGATAAACAATTTCTGACTATTTTAATCTGAGTTGTCGGAACAGAATATTTTCCTGGATTTATGTCTGTAATAATTATTTTACTGTTTGAGATACGGTATGGGACGTATTATTTAAATTGAATAGTATTGATAATTGTTATGGAAACGTCTGGACAATCTGTTTCGCTCAGTGCCATGCCCCGATGTTTCTGCCATCGGTTGGGGTGTGACAGATTGGTATCAGAGCCATAACTATAGGGAATTAGGCAAGACTCGACCTAGTCTGGGTCGAAGTCTTAGAAACCTAGACTATAGTTAGGAACCAACAGACTGACTTGAGTACATCCAGTAGGGATTATGTATGGGCTTATTTCTCGCTATCCTCGCCCATACTACACTATCACTACACTCGAATTTTCAACTACAAAAGGGCGATAAAGTCGAGATTAGGTGTGAAAACCGCAAACTCTCGACTAAATTGCTTAATCGATGTTGTTTTGACAACTTAACAATGATTTCTTTTTTAGTAACGAACGCTTGTTTAGCGAGGGAATTATACCAAATTAGGGGTGAAACCCATATTTTGATGAATAATCTCCTCTACTTTATCAAAAACAGGGACGAAGTTGTTAAGCCAGGGGTGAAACCCTAACCTTGACGACTTGTTCCACACATTTTACAAAACTCTCACCAAGGTCTCGACGGACTCCAATGACCTGAAGTCTTGATATGACTAACGGGATGTGTGCCCAACGCCCAAGACTCGAGGCAAAAGCACAGTCCTGAAACTCAGACATGGATGACAAGTCCTTGCGAATAGTTGAACCACCTTGGTTAGTCAAAGTCTACTAGCCACAGACAATCTATCTCTCGATTTTTATGTGTTTCGAATCTGAGCCTGCTACTGCTGACCTTGATAATTCGTCGATTTTATGTGTTTTATGTGCTTTACCTATCTATGTGCTTAATTTTGGAGGAAGTAATCGATTTGTGCATTCGCTTCGATCGACACACACGACTCGCACTGCATTTCTACCCCAAAACGTTAACAAATCGTTGAATTATGGACTTTATACTACGATATACGCTTATACTACGCTATTCCCGAACGATCGCAGACTTTGAATAATAGGTTTATGTTTTCTGACAGCCTCTAGTGATTAAATGCGTATGTGTTTCCTTGCTTCTGTTCCTTACTTGCTTAGGTATTATGTGATTATGTGCTCTACGTGCTTATGTGTATATGTGATTTTGTGCTCTATGTGTTATGTGTTTACGTGAATATGCGTGTTCCTGAGCTTTAGTAAGTAGTAGACGTGTGAGGTGAGATTCGAATACAATGTGTTGAGTCCTGTGACGATGTCTATTGCAGACAATGTCGTCTGGATCCCGTCACACACTTTCTCGTCAAGAGAAGAGAGACAAACGCCTGGCAGCCATCATCGCTAAAAGTGTAGCAAAGGCTGTAAGTAATGCTTACGAGAATGCCAGCAAATCATCTGAGGAATCAAGGACCGACGCTCCTAAAGCTGCCGCAAGGCCCTTCAATTTCAAGCAATTCAAGTCGTGTGGGCCAAAAGAATTCACTGGCGAGGGAGGTCCGACTGCACTATTCCAATGGTTTGATTCCATTGAGGTCACTCTGCGACAGAGTGGTTGCCCTGATGACCTTCGAACTCTGAATGCTACCGGCGTTTTCCAGTCCCGTGCACTAGACTGTTGGACGGCCGAGAGGAACAAGCAAGGGAACGATGCAGCCTACGATCTCTTGTGGGACGAGCTCAAGGAAGTTATGCTAGAGGAATTATGCCCTCCTCACGAACGTCAAAAGCTTGAAGATGAATTTTGGCACATACATCAACATGAGGGTGACAACGCTGCTCTCACTGCTCGTTTAAAATAGCTTAGCATCATCTGTCCCGATCAAGTCAAGACTCCGGAGATCACAATCAAGAAGTATATCCGAGCTTTGCCCGACTGTGTCACAGATTTCGTGCAAGCGGCTAAGACTAAGACGCTCGAAGAAACTTACCTACTGACCGCCGAAATCAACGACAAAAGGGTCAAGGCTGGTGTCTGGGATAAAACTTCGAAGCACCTGCATCAAGCTACCACCACCGCACCAACTGCTGAACCCACCTCATCGAGCAACAAGAGGAAGAACAAGAGAAAGAACAGCTCTAGTAACCAGAACTGTGCGATCACTGCTGCACCGATTCAAGCTGTACCAGCCCAACAGCGTCAAGTAGCGGCGCCTGTGGCTAATGCACCGCCTGCAAAGCGTGCATACACTGGGCCACACCCGCTCTGCCCTACTTGCACCTACCACCACCCAACTACTATTGCTTGCCATTTTTGTGCTCATTGCAATGTATACGGCCATTTTACTGCCAACTGCCGTATTCGACAAGCTCCTGCTCATCAAGCTCTACTCACTGCCCCTCAGGGTCAACAAACTCCTCCGGCACCCGCAGTCAAGGCCAGAGCCTGCTTCGCATGTGGCGACCCAAACCATTTCGCCAACATGTGCCCAAATAGGGTCGTGAAACAAGAGCCTCAGCAACAGCAGCAACAACAGCCTCAGCAGCAACAACAACAGCAGCAGCAACAACAGGCCGCACGCGCCAGAACTTTCAACCTCAACGTGCGTCAAGCCCAGGCCGACAACAACGTGGTCAATGGTACGTTCCTTGTGAATGGTATTTATGCTTCCTGTTTGTTTGATACTAGAGCCGATATTTGCTTTGTGTCGTTCGAATTCGAGAAACTCCTTAATCATAAACGCTCCCAACTCACCTCGACGTTCGATGTTGAAGTCGCTACCGGAAGAACCGTCGCCGTCAATTCCGTTCTTCGTGATTGTACCCTTGAGCTCAACAATCACATCTTCCTGATCGACCTTATTCCGATGCAACTCGGAAGTTTTGACATCATAGTAGGCATGGACTTTCTTCGAGAAAACCATGCTGAAGTTGTGTGCTTCGACAAGATGATTCGATTTTCGCTCGCGAATGGTGACTTATTGTGTGTATACGGTGATACTACTTCGAAGGGTCTCAAGCTTATGTCATGTGTGCAAGCTAGCAGGTACCTCCGCAAGAAATACAGGGCTTTCTTGGCTAACTTTGTAGTAGCGTAGAAGGAAAGGAAAGAGAAGAAGGAAGTGAAAGACGTTCCTGTGGTTCGAGAATTTCCTAATGTTTTTCCAGAGGATCTTCTCGGGCTACCGCCAAGTCGTGATATCGACTTTCATATCGACCTCATTCCTGGAGCCAACCCTATTGCCAAAGCTCCCTACCGACTCGCGCCGTCCGAAATGCACGAACTCTCAAACCAACTCCAGGAATTACTTGAGAAAGGCTTCATTCGCCCGAGCACCTCTCCTTGGGGCGCGCCAGTCCTTTTTGTCAAAAAGAAGGACGGGTCGTTCAGGATGTGCATCGACTACCGGGAATTGAATAAGTTAACCATCAAGAACCGTTATCCCCTACCTCGCATCGACGATTTGTTTGATCAACTACAAGGCGCTACATGTTTCTCAAAGATCGATCTACGTTCAGGATATCACCAGCTAGGTATTCAAGAGGAGGATATACCCAAAACCGCGTTTCGCACTCGTTACGGCCACTACGAATTCGTTGTCATGCCTTTTGGTTTAACCAACGCACCAGCGGTTTTCATGGATCTGATGAATCGCGTGTGTAAACCGTATCTCGACCGTTTCGTCATCGTATTTATCGATGATGTCTTGATCTATTCCAAGTCGAAAGCCGAACACGCGCAGCATCTACGTTTGGTTCTTGAGTTACTCCAGGGGAACCAACTCTATGCCAAGTTCTCCAAGTGCGAATTCTGGTTGGAGGAAGTTCAGTTTCTTGGTCACATTGTTAATAGTCAAGTCATTCACGTCGATCCTGCGAAGATTGAAGCTGTCAAGAGCTGGGTTACGCCTAAGAACCCGTCTGAAGTCCGTTTTTTTCTCGAACTAGCGGGCTATTATCGACGATTTATCGAGGGATTCTCAAAGATGGCTGTGCCGCTTACCTCTCTCACGCATAAAGACAAGCCTTTTGTTTGGAAAACCGAACAAGAGTCCGCCTTTCGAACCCTCAAGCACATGCTTTGCAATGCTCCTGTTGTCACATTGCCCGACGGAAACAATGATTTCATTGTCTATTGTGATGCTTCCAACCTTGGTCTTGGTTGTGTTCTCATGCAACGGGACAAGGTCATAGCTTACGCATCTCGTCAGCTCAAAGTCCACGAGAAGAACTATACAACCCATGATCTCGAGCTAGGCGCCGTTGTTTTTGCACTAAAGATTTGGCGACACTACCTGTATGGTACCAAGTGTACGATCTTCACCGATCATAGGAGCCTGCAACATATCTTTAATCAGAAGGAACTTAATATGCATCAACGCTGGTGGGTAGAACTTCTCAACGATTACGACTATGAGATCCGTTATCACCCAGGCAAGGCAAATGTTGTTGCCGACGCACTTAGTAGACGGAGCTACCTGCTTAGCACTCGTAATGTTCAAGCCCAACACGATCTCGAAACCCTCATCCGCGACGCTCAACATGCATGCTTTAACGAACGCACCCTGAAGAAAGAAAGAGTCTACCACGATGGAGCCCAGCTTGTGCGCAAATCGAACGGGATATTCCACTTTCTGGACCGAATTTGGATTCCCAAACGAACCAATTTGCGACAGATCTTGATGGACGAAGCCCACAAATCCCGGTATTCTGTTCACCCCGGTGCCGATAAAATGTACCAAAACCTTCGTTATAAGTACTGGTGGCCGGGTATGAAAAGGGATATCGCTCTCTACGTTGAAAAATGCCTAACTTGTGCTAGAGTCAAGGCTGAACATCAAAGACCCCCTGGCTTACTCGAACAACCACCAATACCCATGTGGAAGTGGGAAAGTATAGCTATGGATTTTATAACCAAGCTACCGCACACGTCATCAGGTCATGACAACATTTGGGTTGTGGTCGACCGTTTGACTAAATCAGCTCACTTTTTGCCAATACGGGAAGACTACAAGGTAGAACGATTAGCCCGAATCTACACCGACGAGATCATTTGTAATCATGGGACGCCTCGTGACATCATCTCTGATTGTGATGCTCGGTTTACCTCGCGACTGTGGGAAACGTTTCAAACAGCACTCGGTACATCGCTTAATCTAAGTACCGCTTTCCACCCTCAAACCGACGGTCAGACTGAAAGAACGATTCGTACTCTTGAGGACATGCTCCGCTCGTGTGTTATAGACTTCGGTGGTAATTGGGACAAATACATGCCGTTAGTTAAATTTTCGTATAACAACAGCTATCATTCTAGCATCCAAATGGCACCATTCGAGGCATTATACGGAAGAAGATGTCGATCGCCTATTGTGTGGCACGAGATCGGTCATTCGCAATTAACCGGTCCCGAGCTATTACAAGAAACGACAGACAAAATTTTCCAAATTCGAGACAACCTGGTGAAAGCTCGGAATCGACAGAAAAGTTATGCCGATAAACAACGCAAGCCCCTTGAATTTGACGTTGGTGACTACGTACTCCTAAAGGTATCACCTTGGAAAGGTGTGGTCCGATTCGGTAAGAAAGGAAAGCTCGCGCCTCGATATGTTAGACCTTTTAGGATTCTGGAAAGGATCGGAAAAGTCGCCTACAGACTCGAACTACCGGAGGAACTTAGTAACGTCCACCCGACCTTCCACGTGTCAAACCTCCGAAAGTGCCTAGCCAACCACGACTTACACGTTTCTCTCGATGATCTGCAAGTGAACGAAACACTACACTTCGTGGAAAAGCCTGTCGAAATCATGGATCGCCAAACCAAGCAACTCAGACGCTCTCGCATTCCTATCGTGAAAGTCCGATGGGAAGGCAAACGAGGCGCAGAGTTCACTTGGGAACTCGAAAGCGACATGAAGGCAAAGTACCCGCAGTTGTTTAAAGAGAAAGTCTAGAAAGAGAAAGTTTTCAAACGTGATTCGCGGCATTGTACAGCTTCCAGTCTAATTTCGGGACGAAATTCCCTAAACAAGGGGAGGCTGTAACACCCCGTGTTTTCACAGGTCAAAGTCAAGGTCAAAGTCAACGACCGGTTATACGGATTTGACTTGTAGAAATTTCTTTATTTTATTTGTATTATGTGGAGTAAGTGTTGTTAATTACAAGCCATCGACGTACTATTCAAACAACTTACGACTGTGAACTATAGGAAGTAACAATGCGATAAAGTTAATCAAGCTATGCTAATCAAATCGACACCAAATCGCAACTCGATCTATATTTGTTGGTTATTGATATACGTGTGTGTGCCTTATGTGTTACTTGTGCATGTTTATTTATGTTGTGTTGTGGTAATCAATCGAAACGCAATCTAACTCGAAATGCAATCGAACTCAATCGACATCGAACTTGAATCGTAAACGAACTATGATAATTGGTGGAGAAGAGATAGTTCTTGATATGAGTGGTTGGAACTGAAAGTAATTTGACTAGGAAACCCTATCGTATCGAACCGCTCGCAATCGAAATCGACTCAGCAAAAATCGTCGCGTCAAACATTCGAACCAAGTGCCATCCGGCCGGATAGCCATCCGACCGGATAGCCACAATGTCAGGCCAGGTGCCATCCGACCGGATAAGTCACCCGAGCGGTGTGCCATCCGATCGGATAGCCCTTTCCTCTTTTGGAATCCTATAAATACCCCTGTCATTGTCATTCTTTCTACTTTTGGAAACCTTCTGTCCGAACATCTCGTGCTCCCCACCTTTTCTTCGATTTCTCTCGATCAAGGTAAGATCTCGCCCTAAATCTTGTACTTTCTTGATCTACACGCACTCCTACACCTTTCTATCTTTTAAATCTTAACGTTTAACCGTGAAATCACTAGATTTCGGGTGTTCTAGGATGATGTCATCATGTGTTCTTCAAGAACTTCATGTTTTGGCCTCAATCCACCAAGAACAACTTAGATCTAACTGATTTCCACAAAGATCTTGTAAGGATCTCGACACAAGTGTGGTGAAAGAGGATTGAAAAGATGGTTTTTAACTTTCTTTCAGCTCTTTTGCACTCAATGAACTCAAAGCCGATAGGATCCGACCCTGATTTAGTCTTCTGCTCGAATGTAGTGTTGTACTAGCTCAAGATTCGGATTCTACCCACGAGACTACCGATTTCGGGTTAGCCAAGAACAACCGTCCCGAGCCGACAACCGGCCGGACTAGGGTGATTCCTGGTCGGGTTGGTCATATGGGTCGAACTAGGGGTTCTGTTGGTTAACACGTTGTCCAAGCATCTCGACATAATGACAAACCATCAAAACGACCAAGTGTAGGACGAACAGGACAACCAGAATGGATTGCTGTCCGACCGGATTGCTGTCCGATCGGATAGGTCATCCGAACGGATTGTCATCCGAACGGATTGTCATCCGAACGGATCACACTTGGGTCCCACCTTTAAGCAACCTTACCCGAAGTTTGAGTATTGAACGAATTGCAATCCGATCGGACGACCATCTGACCGGATTACTCTTCGGATCATGAGATACTAAGACTTTAAAGACTTAAACAATTTTCAACATGTTCATTACCAGAGTTGCCACCTGATGCGTGTGAAGTGTTATATATATTAGGTGTATATTTTAAGCCCCTTTAACACTTATTTTTAGCCAAGTTTTAAATTTATAAAACACGATATTTTACTAACACTAAACACACATATGGACAAGTGCACCCTTCGTGAGCGTAGTATAGTGTTGGTAAGATATCGAGGTCGTACAAGGACACAAGAGCTTTTAGTACCGGTTTATCCTCAACGTCTAATCAAATCAAAAATTTAAGAAAAATGTTTTAAACTAAGAAAAATAAAAACTAACTAAAAATGCTGAAAATAAAAATAAAAGAAAAACAGATAGACAAGATGAATCACTTGGTTCCGACTCGTATCTAGTGTAACCTTTGATTATTTCCACACTTTTGCACTTATTAAGAGATTATCTTAGTTATTGTAGTAGGCCCCTCTTTTGAAGGTGACGTTACCCTCACCCCAGTAGTTTGAGTCAGCAAGGATACAATCCTAAAAAGGTGGATTATTGGAAGATAATTAATTAAGTTATTAATGCAAATTATGGTAGGCCCCTCTTTTGGAGGTGACGTTACCCTCGACTAAGTAGTCTGAGTCAGCAGGGATACAGTCCTAAATAGCCGGGTTATAGTATTAATAGTAGTTAACTTATGAGGGGATCAAAGAGTTTGGACCCCCGCCATCCAATACCGTTAAGTATTGAAGGAGGTCCTACTAAATTTGACCCAGGTCCATTGCAGGACCTCTAAACGCTGAACAATGGCAAGACCTTTACCAAACTGTTCCCTTAACCCCCGACCAGGTAGCCAACATACCTCCATATAGACCGTGGAGATATGAATGGTGAAAATCTTTTATTTTATATAGATAGTAAAATAATGCCAAGACACCACGGACAAACGATAAGGAAAGATCACCTTCAACATAAGCAACTAGTTATTAAAGTCATTAATACAAAACCAAGTAAAAAGTGCGAAAAGATTAGAAATAAAAAGTATTACACTAGACACTTTGTCTTCACCAAGTGATGTAAGAGACTTAGGCAAACATGGCCTTGATTGTCAAGAACTCTTACGATCAATCTTGGATCCCGAGACGACTCACACACTCTACGATGGACAATGGATGATGGTGGTGGATGATGGTGTTATGGTGGTGGTGGGTGGTGGGTGAAGTGTGAGAGAGGTGGTGTGCCAAGGGATGGTTTGAGCTTAAGCCAAGCACTCCTATTTATAGGCTGAGCAGAAGCTCGGGCACGGCCCCGTGTCCAGTGGGCACGGCCCCGTGTCCACATCCTTCTCTTTCTTCATTTATTGCAGCTTGTCTTATTAGTTGACCACGCCCCCGTGTCCGCTGAGCACGACCCCGTGTGGAGAAGAATCTTTGTACTATGAAGATTTGTCTGGATTGTGCGAATCTTATAGTTGACCACGGCCCCGTGTCCGCTAAGCACGGCCCCGTGGTGGGCAATAGAAGCTTCTACCACTTTGTCTTTTCTGCTAACACTTGGGCACGCCCCCGTGCTGGCTGAGCATGGGGCGTGTTCAGTCCTCTGTTGCCTTGTTTTGCTTGGGAAGATGATGTCGTGGGGTCGGGCATGTCACGTCTTGTTCCTTTTCTTGTATTTATGTTAGATTTTGATGTCTTTTTGCTTCTTTTGTTAATTTAAGCTCATTTAATCCTGAAAATACAAAAGGAAGACAAAAGCACACTTTTTCCAACATTAGTACTAAAAAAGGGTTAGTTTTATGCCACAATTGATGTAATTTATATGTTGCATTTTGCACACATCAAATACCCCCACACTTGAATCTTTGCTTGTCCTCAAGCAAAACTCTTTAATATGTGGCTATTACACTCCCAAATGGAATGGGTAGAGAAGAAGGTTTTGGGCTTGTCATAGAGTGTCGGGATTTCCAAGATTCTTTATTTAGTTTTATTTTTATTTATTTACAATCCTATTCGTCATGATTTATTTAAAACTTTTCATAAGATAAATTACTTATTAGGGCATAACATGCCTCTTTAAAATTCTATTTATATACAAGTTCACATACCTCACGGGGATCACTCAACACTCGGCCGAAAATGTATTTTTGTGAATCACTCGAGAGCGGCATGGAACTTACTCCTACCATAGGCTTGCCAAGCAATCAATCCTCCTCCTTTTTAACTTATATACCTTTGTAAATATCAAGAGGACTTTGTGGGTGAAGGGTTAGGCTTGGGTTAAAGGTAGGTGGTTGGGTTAGTGGTTAGTGGTTAGTAGAAAAAGGCGAAAAGCGTAACAAGTGTCGGTTTTCGTAAGACTTTCTATTTTTTGTAACTTTCATTTTGATGAAGCTATTATTCAAACAAAGTTATTTTTGATGAACTTGTTTGTTTATTTTCTTTTGCTTCATCATCAACACTTTTTTTTTTTGAAGGATCATACAAAACCGAACTTGTTACTAAAACAAAAGGTTAAAAATAAAAAAGGTTTTGGTGGGTAAAAGGGTGTTTGGTTGGGTTATGAAACGAAAAGGTTTAGGCTCAAAGGGGCTAACTAGGGGGATTTTGGGTAGGTGGTAAAAAAAAGAAAAATAATGGTGTAGAAATAAAAAGGGGTTAGTCCTAATGCCTCCATCATTTACTTACTCGGGTTTAAGTTTGTAAGGACCGGGAATGTATCGTCATGGCAAGTTCTAGAGTCGTAAGAACCAAGCGGCTATTCACACAAGAAACGAAAATGAGCATTTAGTCTAATGATATGTAAGTGTTTGCTCATTAAAGGCTCAAAACTCACTTTTTTGGGAATGGGTTTTTATGTGATCAAGTATATATGATTAAATTTTAACTAAGCTTGTCATGCCTTTTCATAATTTTCTTATGTTGGTTCTTTTTATCACGACACTATCAGTTGTAAATTCGTAAAAATATAACCTTTTTGAGAACTTGAATTTCCCGAGTTAAACCTAGACAGGTAAAAAAATGAAAATTTTTGAAAAAAATTTGGGGTGATTAGCGGTTCCAATAGAGTTTTGTGTAAGGCTTGTATTTAGGACTTGCAAGATTCAAGGTTTTAGCATCCCCTCCACACTTAAATTACACATTGTCATCAATGTGTCCCAAAAATAAGTTTTTAGGTTGATTGAATGTGTAAAAGGTGTAAAAAGCAAAAATGATTGAATGTGTAAAAAGGTGTAAAAAGCAAAAATTTTGTGTTACTGGTTACCTGGGCACGACCCCGTGCTCAGGTGCCAGTAACGAAAACTTACAGAAGGTGAACACGGGGGCGTGTTGGTTGAACACGGCCCCGTGTCTGTCAAGGTCTGCAGAATCAAAACAAACAGCAGGTTCAGGGGAATGGGCACGGGGGCGTGTCGGCTGGACACGACCCCGTGTGGACAGTCTGCAAAGTTGAAAAACAGGTTTCTTTCTTCAGTTTTCCTGTCCCGGCTTTAGTAGTACTAATATTTAGTACTCTAAGCCTCGTATGTACCTGCTTAATCAATAAACACCATACCATACCATAGCAAACATCCTACTTTTACCAAATTCAACATCCAAGTCAAAGTTAAAAGAAAAATAAATGCAGAAAATAAAAGAAGTTAAGGAAAGTAAATTGTTCAACACTTGGCACGCAGGCCATTAATTGTTCAAGATTAGAAAAGGGTTAACCTGGGGAACCATCAAACAACCGCTTCTTCCTCCGCTCCTCCCGCCTAATCCATGTCCTCATCATCATCATCATCCCCTCCATGGCGCGCAATGTGGTCTCTGATATATCCAATATCATCTTGGATATCGGACATGTTTCTCTCGATAGCTCCAACCCGGTGGTAGGTGTTGCTCGCCATGTTGTATGTGTTCCTGGTGCACATAAGGTTTTCCTGCAACAAATCATGCAAACTTTGGAAATTAGGAAAACCGCCTCCGGAGGAGGATTGGCCCGGATCACCTTGGGGTTGATACTGATACTGATGATGTTGTGGAGCTTGCAGGACAAGTGCTTCTTGCGGGTTCCATGCATGACCTTGCATCCTTTGAAAGCTTACCGTCCCGTCTTCCGCCTCATAAATCAGGTTCATTGAGCGGCATATGTGTATATCCACCATACCCGACCATGGGCTTCTCTCAAATGACCTAGGTATGTGGGCGAAGTGCCTGAAGAGACGGTACACCCATCCCCCAAAGAAGATAGGAGTCGGTGCACTAGCAAGGCGGTTATGATGCATGTTTCGGAGCATGAGGAACGGAACATCGAGCGGCCTGCGGTTGTGGATGCAGTGGAGGACAACCAAATCTCTTAACCCAACGACGCCACTACTATCATGCCTTTGGCTAAGAGAGTAGCCGAGGAGCCTATGGATGTATCTGTAGAGCGGATCCCTCAGCTTCGTACTCTTAGTGCTGCTCGGATTGTAGTACCCTTCACCAATCTGAGCCCAAATGGCTTGGCGTTCGTTTTCACCTATCTCTCTCATTCCTCCAGTATTTTCCTCGTTTCCCGCATCCTCTTCCGCATACAACCCGACAATCGACCCAAATTGTGCCATAGAGATCGAATACCTTGTTCCCCCACATCGGAATGCTACCCCGTCATTATCGAACGGGTCGCACCTCGAGTTGAATGTGAAGGTGCTATAGAATTCCAAAGTGCATTCGTGGACGGAACGAAGTCGAGTTGTTAGAGTGACTCTGAGTGGTCCCGTGACAATGTTGTTGAAACGATCAATTTGATTCACCACAGTTAACAATTCCGTGCATGCTTGCCTCGGGTATTCCTCCGGCCTTGTTTGAAGTATCTCGTATCTAGCTCTAGCATCGAGCTCATTGGCGTTAAATCTTGTGAACTTCCTGGCCATCTGAAAGAATACACCAAAAGTTAGCACGAAACATAAGTATTTTCGGACAAAACTGCAAACAGTGGGCTGGACACGACCCCGTGTTCAGTGGACACGGCCCCGTGTCCAGGCGTCTGTTACTCAAAAATTCCATATTTCGACCCGGTTCCGAAAACTTGAAAATTTTTGGTCCTTTAGGTGCGATTTCCCCCGAAAATGAAACCCTAAGTGCCGTTTTTCCCAAAATAACCCGTTTACCCTATCAATTTTATCTTTTTTCGGTTCAAGAACAAGGGTTTGGGGTTTTTGTGAGAGATCGGGTGAATCTATGAACAATACAAGTGTATTTACTTCCCATAACACTAATCTAACTAAATGTAAACAGATCTAAACAAAAATTTGACGTTCGATCCGGATGAACTTCAAGAACCCTAGATTTTCCCCAAATTTTTGGTGTTTTAACTACATGCAAGTAACTAATCTAACTACTAAAAGTGATAGAATCATACCTTGATGTTGTTAGAGTGATAGGAGACGTCGGAAATCTGCGAAAAATTGCCTGGAACCAGAGCTTTTTCGGGGAAACCGGGCGTGTGGAATGAAGTAACTGTTTTGAAAAAGGGGATATATCCCGACTGCAGCGCGGACACGGCCCCGTGTCCAGCGGACACGGCCTTGTGCCGAGCAAAGTTTTAAAAACTATTTTTTTCAGTGCTCGTGTGAGTGCCCTTTGTTTCCCATAAGCTTTGGTTAGAAAACTTAACGCTTTAGATGTCGTCCCGATCGCTCGTAACTTACCAGGTACGATGTTGATGTTTTCATTCTTCCACCGTTTGAAACGAAATCTCTTCCTCTTCATCCTCAATGAATCCTTGATAGAGTTTCAGCCGTTGGCCATTGACTTTGAATGGGGGCCCATTTCGAGATTTAATTTCTACTGCACCGTGTGGGAAAATATGGGTGATGGAAAAAGGTCCTGACCACCTAGACTTTAATTTACCAGGAAATAATCGCAGTCGTGAATTAAACAAAAGAACTAGATCTCCTACTTGAAATTCATTAGGTTTAATATGTTTGTCATGCAAGTTTTTCATTCTTTCCTTATAAATTTCAGAGTTTGAGTATGCATAATTCCTAAGCTCATCTAATTCATTTAATTGACAAAATCGATTTTTACCAGCAAATTCTAAATCTAAGTTTACATTTTTTATTGCCCAGTAGG